>RJWT010000348.1:0-72137 GCA_004365215.1 Cuniculus paca
AGAAGGAAAAATGATTGGGAAGGAACAGAGGAAAAATTGAATGGATGGATGGATGGATGGATGGATACACAGTTTGAAAATCCATTGCTTGAAGTGCTTGGGATCAGAAGTGTTTCAGATTTCAATATTTAAAAATAATTTTAGAATATTGTCATATACATAATGAGCTATCTTAGGAAGGGGGCCCAAGTCTAAGCACAAACTTATTTATGTTTCATATACCCTTTTAAACACAGTATAGCTACTTTTATACAATATTTTTGGTGTCCCCTCATTTGATGAAGACCTGTCATGTATGGTCAGGTGTGTAATTTTTCTTTCTTGTGGTTTCATATCAGTGTTGGAAGTTTCGAACTTTGGGGCATTTTGAACTTTCAATTTTCAGATTAAGGGTGCTCAACCTGCATAGATAAATGGGTGGATGGGTAAAAGCAGAGAAGGACAGGAAATGAGAGAAGAGAGAAAAAGCAAGTTAAAAATATGAATATCATGTCCTATGTGGATATGAGTAACTCTGAGCTACGAAAGATTGGAAGGGAGCAAGTTTCCCAGTGCGTACATTTTCCTAACATCTCTGTACTCAAAAAAATGATGACTAAGCTAAATAGATTTGACCTTAAGGCGATAACTTTGCCTCTTTATGCTTTTTCCCTTTTTTCTCACTGTTTTCCATTAAATGAATTTGATTCATCTTTTCTGTATTCATTTGGAAGTTCTAGACACTTTCTATTCACTTTAGAAGTAGTTTAATTCTACGTGCATGCACACGTGCGTGTATGTGTGTGTGTGTGTGTTAACCAAACCTAAGGTTGCCCCATATATACCCTTATCCTTCTGAATAGCAATCTAAGAGTATGAAGTTGCTTTGCCTTTAGTTATATGGCTTCCAATTTATACGTTACTCCTTTAGTATTTTAGTTCCTTCTTGTTTTTGAAACACCAGAAATTAGCCACAATTATTGCTGTTTTACACTGGTGGTGTTTGTTTGGGTTTCAACAGAAGTTCCCATTTCTCATTCAAAATTCTTTTTTGTACTTTGTACTTTTCTTCTGTGTCCTTTTTTCTTCTTCCTAAGTAACATTCTTTCAGTTTTTCTTTATAAGAATTTTTTAGTAATTATTTTCAATTTTTTTCTGTAAATCTCTCTGTTTTATATTCATTCAGAAAAAAAAATAGGTTTGCAAAGATTCAAGATGACAGTTAATTTCCTTCAGCACCTTCAAGGTATTAATCTATTGTGTTCTGACATGTTTTCTTGCAATAGTAAGTCCACAATTAATCCAGCTATTGTTCCATTTTGGTAATCTTTTTTTATTACTTTTAAGAGATTTAGTGTTCCCTCTCTGGGAAATCTGATGTTTTCTTATAATGTGTCTAGATGTGACTTTATTTTTGCCTTCTGCTCAGGACTTATTGGCCTTCTGAAATCTAAAGAATACTGTCTTTTTCCAATTTTGGAAAGTAGCCATTCCTTCTATGAGCATTGCATGCTCTGTCCTTCTGAAACCTCAGTGAAGTAGAACTTCTCAATCAGTGATTCCTAACTTTATTTTCCAATTATTTGTTTCTTTGTTCTCTACTGTGGGCCATTTGTCTTCCACCATACTAATTTTCTCTTCTGCTGGTTTTCTATCAATTTAATCTCCTATCTATCTAGTGACCAATATAATTTTAATGTTTTTCATCTCTATAAGTGCATCTGCTTATTTTTCAAGACTATCATATAATTTTTCATGGTGTTTTATCCCCCTCTCTACAATTCTTTAATCCTCATGCTGGGTGTTTTCTTTCTGCTCCTCCCAAATCCCAATCTGCTCCACCCAGGGCCATGCCACAGAGACTGATCAGCTGGAATACACACTTGTGCTACCTAATCTCAGTGAGTCCTCCCACTCCCCACTAGTGGAAAATCTTTGTTCTCAATTGTTGGAGAATCCCAGCCCAAGATGTTTCTATCTAGCCTTTCCTTAGAGGCATCAGACTTTTGCCATAGAATACTAAAACATTTTTTATACTAAAATATGAGAAGAAAGATTTGCTGTCCCTCCTCTAGAAGCAGGTGGCTCTGTGTCCATGTACGCAGCAGCTGGGGCCAGAGTGTTGGCTGCCTCTTCCCTACCAGCTATGGTTTGTGTTTCTCATAAGAGGCACTTCAGGGCATAATGATGACAGCCACCATCTGTATCCTGTGCCACTAAAGCAGGGTCCTAGCTCTTTGACTTGCCCTCCCTTCTTCTCAAGAGTGCCCAGTGAGACAGTGGAGAGAAGCCTGGGGTATATCTGAGCTTCCCAGATGTCTGGGGTTCTCAATTATTCTATTCTAACTTGATATGAGATGTGAACGTATATTTAGCCTTCAGAAATTCATATTTTTTTTAAAAAATAGTTTTTCTTACTCTTTAGCAGAACTCTCTGCCTCCTATACTATTCCAAAGGTGAAATGGGTGATTCAGAAATTCAGTTTTCTTATCTTGTGACTTTAGCTCTGTGGAGTTGAAGGAAAGGTATGATTTTGTACACTTTTGTGGCCTTATACATCCCAACCAGTCATGCACTGCTTAACAATGGGGAGAAATGTGACATTAGGTAATGTTGTTGTGGGAAAATCAGAATGTCCTTAAATCTAATTGTTCTAGGTCTATCACTTGACATGTCCTCCTGATACAATAAGAGACACAGTGGATCTGAGATATATGAGGCTACTGCTGCTTGTCTCACTAGGCACACTGTTTTATAATAAGCTTTTTCATAAGTAGAAAGAGTACAATTTAAATGAAAAACAATAAAAGGTATGGTGTAGTAAATACCTAAACAAGTCACTCAGTCATTTACTACTATGAAGTAGTATGTGTCATTCATAATTGTATGTGCTATAGTTTTATATGACTTCCAGCATGGTAGGTTTATTTACACTGTTTCTGCAAACATTTGAGTTGTGTTATGACATTATGATGGTTAAAACCTCACTAGGCTATAGTTTTTCAGTTCCATTATAATTTATGGTATTACTGTTGTATATACAGCCTGTCATTGACCAAAATGCCACTATGTGGCTTGTGACTGTATTAGTAACAACACCACTTTGTACTTCACAAGTAGTCTAGTTTGGAGGATAAATTAGTGGATCATTAAGGGTAGGAACCACACTCAAGGCAACCAGCACCAGCTGGCAGATACCTTCTTTGGGTTCCTGTTATCTTTGTTTTTAGATCATCTTAGAGAATTTTTCTCACTTTCCTATAAACTCAGGCATGCATTTTAAAATGTGTTTATCCAGTAATTTTAGGTGATATGCTGCAAAAAAATTCTTCCAGATACCTAGTGAGTTATAGAACCAGAAACAAAACTGAGAAAATGTTTTATGATGTTAAAGTTGTAGTGGTTTATTTCTTTCCTTCTTAACATTAATGAGTTTTGAAATTGTTGATCAGATAGCTATATAAGTCAAAAGGCAATGGTTAATGTGAAATTAATAGTATAAAAATTAAAGATGTTAATGTAAAAGATTGACTTTACTAAGCTTTTCTTAAACACTCTAAAAGTTCAATTTATCTGGAGGATGTTAACATGAATAATTTAAAATTCATTTTCCAACTGCAAGGGAAGTCAAATTGATTCTGATGGTTTCCTGTATCAAAAAGTGGGGTTATTTTTAACAAGAAACTTTTTGACAAATGAGAAATGGATGGCTACCTGATGATAGATAAGATGATACATTATTATGATAGCATACTAACTTAAAACACTGATGCTATCATAATCAAGGGTGAGCCAAGATTTAGAAGCCAGAGGATGCCTGGACCAAAAAAAGTCAATCAACTGGATGCAATCAGTCAACTAAAAAATCAGCTAAAATGCCTATGGGAATTATGCCACCAATACCTCAATGGACTGGATGCAGGAGTGGAAGGGATGCTGATTTTTTAATGATGTACACTAAGATACCTTCTTAAAGAACTGGGTAATTGCAACAATCTTCTTGGGTAAGGAGATTTAGGTAGTTCTTAGATTCTATTTAGGTGGCAAGGAATTGAAGCATGTAAACATTATCTGTGTGACTTCATCTGATTTAGTTGATCTGGCTGACTTGATGCTTGCCTCCTTCTTCCTTCATCATTCCATGAGTTTTTCCCCTGTGTCGTGTACCACACTCCAAGTTTATCACTCATCGAGGGGGACAATCTTTTCAGACAGACCTGTACTGTTCTTTACAAGTAGTGATACAGGAATTAGGGACTTTCCTCTAGATCATCCTTATGGTCTGTTTGTAAGAACTACATGTGAAGACCTACTTTAGAGCTTCAGCTGCAACATTTCATTCCTTAAAAAGTGATGGATTGAGCAGTGTTAGATAGATTAGATAGGCAAGTACTTATTAGTGAACAAGGAAAATGCGTTATTTGGATTCATACTGGTAGTGTTCTTAATTATGTCACCTGTGTCGATTCAGCCTACAAAAAATGCTGTGCTCTGACTTGTCCCCTGGCAAGTATTTAGTGCATGGAATTTGATTAAATAGTATCCCTAAGGTTTTCGAATTTGTCTTCTCTGTCCACATGTGAAAGGAAACGTTAAAAATCCCCTACATTAAATTGTATAACCAGGAAGTCCTTAATAAAAAGCCCGGAGCTGAATTCAGAGAGATTTCTGGTGCAGCTATTTCCCTCTTGGATCTCCACCCAAGCACTCATTTGGATGTCAGGCTCACTCTTCTGACAAGCTCAGCCTGAGGGCCCTAGACTGGCTCATGCTCTGTGTTATTCCACAGGGTATGAACTATGTTGGTTTACATCCCCACAGGACTGTCAAACCAATTAACAAATTGTTCTTTGCAAGGCTGTGAAATCCCCTGGGTGCTCTGAAAAGCTTTTGGGGTATCTGAGAATGAGATGGAAAGAGTATATAGTAAGAGGCTTACAGGTAGGGTCAGAGCCCTCAGTTAGGCACTGTGGAAAATGGTACATCTGTAGGTAGTGGTAGGTGTGCGATCAGGAGTCAGGACTGGAAGCAAAGCTAGAAGTTCCTCGCATGCAACATCTTTCAACCTGATTGACATAACTCATAAACAGTCATTTTTCAATAAGAGAAACTTGAGTTATATCTTTAGAGCAATGAATCGGCTCAGTTACAAGCAGCATAAGTCATTTTTGCCAGAGGTTAGATACCTCCAAAAATCACTCCTAAAAGTTCCATGGAATTTAGGAACAAAAATACTGTAAAATGTACGTGAGTCTTGTAGTCGTTTTTCTTCAATGTGTTCATTCAATATGGGAAAACCATTTTAAAGTGAGGAAAGGCACCAATTACTTATGTGAGACCCCAATGAATCATCGGAGAAAATATGAATGATGTGAGAATAAACTAACCTGTTTCCAAAATTAATTAAAGACGAGCAAGTCTTTGATATAAAATGGAACAAATGTTTTACTAGAGGTACAGATAAAAGGGACTTTGGTGTGAAGGAAGACATATTAAAATCTTGTCTCTGAAGATCCACACTTCTCTAGCGTTGCTTCAGTAATGAGACTGGGAAGAAATATGACAGATATCAAAACAAAGAAAAGTGTCATTTATATTGCCAGCAATCTAGCATCAAGCCTAAAGTGGTCAACTAAGCCAATTATAACCAGGTTCAAGGGCTTAGAGCAACTCTCACTCTGTAGGATTCCTTGCAATATAATTCCAGAAAATGGGTTTCTGCTGGATTAGCTAACGTCAAATACAAAGATCAAAAAGACACACAGTTGTTATTCCTGCCTAGCAGCCACTGAATAAGGGCAAGAAGAGTCAGCAGCACAGCAGGGCAAGCATCAGTCAGAAGGAAGGGAGGAGCTTCCTGCACCAAAAGTGTCAAGCAGGCCCTGAAGACAAAAGATAGCTGTGCACCATGACAAAAACAACCTTAGGAAGGACATGGAAAGGCAGAAACCAAAGGACAACAGCAAGAAAAGCTGCTAGTCATGTGTTGTTCTTTTCAGTTATTCTTAAACTGTCAGCTGCTTAATCACCCCTCCCCTTTCCTAAGTGAAAGATAGTACAACAATAATAAAACAGATGTATTTTCTAAAATATTAACAGAACATTACTGCATTAGAGGTTTATGTAAAACAATGTAGGGCAGAAATCACTAATATTATATTGTTCAAAATAACAGTTAAAATAAGTACTTTAGAGGGGTATGAAAGCAGAATCGTTAAACTCTGAAAAACAAAGCACCCTATATAAAATACCTTAGAAGAAGCAACTCAGTAAGATGGTACATTTTAAAGGATTGAATGATAGAATGTTCTTTCCAGATTCTTCTATAATGGTAATATCAGGGTAGTATATTTATCTGTAATACAACCATATATTTGAGTTAGGCACCTTTCAAAGAATAGTGCTGAACATAAAACACACATACTAGCTAGAATAGAAATAGAATGTAAGAAAAAGAAACTAAAATAGTAAAATAGGTAAAATCCCATATTTTTTCCACATGAGGTAAATTTATTTTCATAGCCATTAGAATTACCTATAAAAATCAAACTATAACCTGAGTTCATTTTCCTCCTGATATCCTAACAGCCATCAGGACTTTCACTTTCATTTTCATCAAACAGAATTTATGACACATTAACTTCTGAATCACACCAGGCTTGGCATTACTTTAAACAAGGCAAGCAGGAACAGTATATACCTTTTAGATGCCTACAGATTAAAATAGATAGAGGTAAATATACACATATATGTAACGAATGTACAAGCAAAAACATTTGGTAGTAAGTAAGCAACATGATTATATGCTAAAAAGTTATTTCTAGTGCTTTTAACATAATATAATGAAAAAGATTTATTTAAAATGTCTTTTTCTTTAATTTATTTAAAATGTCTTTAGCAATCTACTTAGCTGAGACACAAACTATCCTCACAAGTTTACAGCTTAGGTTTGAGGTAAAAGAGGAAAACCCTCAGACTACACTGGTTGAGGGAGTGGAACAAAGACCCTCATGTAAAGTTGGGACTCTTGATAGCTGCTTTTGTTATAGTCACACTCATGTCCCCAGAGTCACTAAACAGTCACCTTCCAAACATTGTGGTATCCTTGCTAGTGGAAAAAAGCCATGGATATGTTTATATCAGGTAGATTATCCTTTGAGATACATAGATGAAATTATATGTGAGACATTTTCTCCAAGATAATTCAGAACTGGGGAATGAGTCGAGATTATGAACAAAACAAGGTCAACTCTAAGTCAATAATTACTGAAGCTCAGTTATTATTTACATGGTGGTTTATTATACAGTTCTCTCCACATTTGCATAGTTGAAATTTTCTAAGGTAAAATTTTGTTTAAGAACAAATTTCCAAAAGATGTTTAGCACTGTTAGTGTATTAGTCAGCTTTATGTAGCTGTGATCAAAATACCTGACATAGACAACTTAAAGAGGAAAAAGTTTATTTATTTATTTATTTATTTTTGCGGCACCAGAGATTGAACTCACGACCTTGCGCTTGCCGGGCAGGCGCTTAGACCACTGAGCCAGATCCCCAGCCCTGGTGTTTTTGAGACAGGGTCTCACTATGCCGTTCAGGCTGGCCTTGAGCTCACTTTGTAGCCCAGGCTGGTCTCGAACTCACCACGATCCGCCTGTCTCAGCCTCCCGAGTGCTGGGATTACAGGTGTGAGCCACCACGCCCGGCCTGTATAGTAACTTTATACAATATTTTCAGTGCACCTGCGTTTTGACTGCAACATGTCTCATGCAGTCAGGTGTGGAAGTTCTGCTTGTGCATTCATGTCAGCACTCACAATGTTTCAGACTTTGGGCATTCTCTAAGTTTGGTGGGATTTGGTTGGGGATCATTCCAGGTGAGGGATCAATACAAACAGGAAACACCAAAGAACAAGGAAAATTAAAGGCAAATAAACAGACCCCATTAGGTGAAGCGCAGGGCTCAGGATAACTCCAGGGACTACTGCTGGAAAGCTTAGTTGAGTATAGTTTGTGAGAGAGGCTGGATGCTAAGAAAAGGGCTGGAACCTCACCTGGCAGGCTGTACAGAGAAAGGAGTATTGTAGGCAGTGGTTTAGGAAAATTTGCCTGATAACAATATGCAAAGTAAACTGAAAAAAAGAACAGTTATGGTCTCCTGTTCTCCCTCTGGTTTTCTGTTCTTTCCCCCATCCCTCTGCATAGACCCTTAGGTACTGTCCTGCAACCCAGTTAGGGCTTATGTTGAAAACATTTCAGTTTTTCTCCTAACCTTGAGTAGCTTCTCCTATCTTGTTAATCATAAATAAGGCAGGAAGAAAGAGTTTAAGATAATATCTGAGAAGAAGATGGACAGCTTTTAGGTATTACTGTACAGAAAATAAGTTTACAGTGTTGAAAAGAATGGTAGGAAAATAAAGTTTAAAAAGTGAGAAAAATTCAAGGATAGAGGAGAAACTCAAGACAGTGAAGTCTTTTCTTAAAATTATCTCAAGATGTATTTTCTAAAATATTAACAGAACATTACTGCATTAGAGGTTTATGTAAAACAATGTAGGGCAGAAATCACTAATATTATATTGTTCAAAATAACAAAATTTATAAACAAAATTAATTATTATTTATAAACAAGATTAATCTATAATTTTCCACATTAATAAAACAATAGAAAAACTGCCAATATATCCACAATTAAAAGATATTATCAATAATTAAAAGATATTATCATTGGAAAGTGATAAGTCAGGAGAGACGGTGGTCTCAAGATGGATTCACTGGCTCAACAATGACGCCAAAAGCCCAGTCTCCTTCAGTCCTTCCTCTCTGTCACCCTTAGTACATATATGCTGCTTTTCCTCCTGGTCACAGGATGGCTACCATACCACCAGACATCACATTTTCATTTGACACCATTCAAATTAGGAATCAAGCCTGGAATTGGAAGTGGGGATTATTTTATTTCCCCTACCTTTTAACAAGGAGAAAAGTCTTTCCTAAGCCACCCACTAGAATTGTCACCGACCAGGACTATGTTCAATACCCTCTTGAAAATCAGTCACTGTGGAAGGAGTAAAGGATCACATGACTCAAACATGGTTGGACTCCTGGGCACACCGTTGCCCCAACTAAATTAAGAGAACAAATGGGAAAAGGAATGCCTGAAAGATCAGCAAGTAACCCTTCCTGCCACATGGAGGAACAAGAGAATTGATAGTGAGACTACCAGAGACTCAGAGAAACTTTACAGGGCTCTAATCTAATATTTTGTAGAATGTCTGTTTGTCACCATTGATTGCCTGGCACCAACATCACATGCTGTAGATGCTGAAGAGAAGGCAACAAAGTGAGTAGGAGTTGAAACTTTAGAAACCATGCTAATGTTCTAGGCATCTGCGACACATCAGGGATCAAAAGCAAAAATTTCTTACTCTCATAAATTTATATCCCAGCATGATCATAGATGAATTACATAGTGAATAGCAGACGCTAAGTGCTATAGCAACTGAATCAGCAGTCCTGGGCTAGGCTGTGGGGTAGGTTAACCAGAGTGATCAGGGACATTAGAGGGCAGATGCCCTCCTCTTGAAGGAAATTGAGAGAATACTTATGGGAAGTCCATCTCTAGAATAGCACCTTCATTTCTTACTCTGTGTAGGAAAATTAAGATGATACAATAGTCCAAGTACTTAACACATTACATATAAGACATATTTTAAGAGATCTACTTTAAAAAACGAAGAGATTTTGCTTCCATCGGAAAGAGCTATCAACGCAGATGGCTTTCTTAAAAAAATGCATTGGTCTATTTGATATATCCACCCACCTTCAGGGCAATGCGGGCTTTGTGGTTTCAGGACTCCACAGAGAATTGGAGTTCGACCCTTTCTCTTCCTCTAACCAGGTGTGAATATTGGAGAACCCATCTACCCTCTTCTGGGCTCAGCTTTCTTTTCTCAGATTGCAGGAACTGAATGATACCCAGGTTCTTCTCAGGTCTAAACTCGCATGACTCGTGGACGAAAAGCCCACTCATCAGGGGTCTGCGGATGGTTTTCTCATGGCTCTTGGGAAGGTGCGGTGTGCTCTACTCTGCTGCCCATCAGGAAAGCAAGGCTGCATACAGGTACTAAAGAGCCATCTAATGACTTAATGGGCTTTAAAATGGGCTTCTAGGTTCTAATTTTCTTTTATAGCAGATTCCCTGGGGTAAAGTGTACTTTGCAGTAGATAATAAGCACATAGACTATTTTGATTGCTGCAGGATATCTTATTTGCAAATCAGGTTTAAGCCACATTTCTCTGGTAGGTTTTACTATCAAAATAAAGTAAAATCCTCAAAGGAATGTTTACACAGACATCAAATCTGTTGAAAGGTCAAAAGTATCTAACAGTTAAGCATCTATAAATATTTTAAATAGAATGAAACCAAATATTATTGCTAATAATAATCTTTTTCAAGTTTGAGTAAAGATAAAAAAAATCAGAAAAATCCTTAGGAATACTTTTATATTAAACTGTTAACTTTGTGGTCATGTCAGTGACTCAAACCATAAAAATTGAGGCAATGCATTACATCACCCATTCAAGCACACAGTGAGCCCTAAATGTGTGAAAAGGCTTATCCCGAGGGTGCTGAAGAGTCCCTAGCAATGCTGCTGTCACAGAATGTCCAGGCTACACAAAACAAGTTTTCTTGTCTGAATGTTCAGGATTCAGTTACCCTCACTCCTGCTACACAGTTGCATCCTAGCATTTTTTTGTTCATCTCATCTTATTTTATCTTCTCAATAGGTCTGAAAAGTAGCAATTGTTTGGTCTGTTACAAAGTGGTAGAAACTGAGGTCTCAAGGAACTAGGTTGTGAACTACTTCTCTTCCAAATGCCAAAAGACTGCTGGAGAAAGACTGTAGCCCTTGAGCATGAACGTGAATTCACACATTCATTCAGGAAAACATTCGATTTACAGCCTGCCCCACTCAAAGGAAAGCTTCCCACAGCCCAGCCCAACCCTCTGTTCTTATGTAGTTTTTAATGGAGAGAGAAACTCAGAGAAACAGTAGGCTTACTTGTGTCTTTGCCTCCTTTATCTGATGTTCCCTCCTTCTTGCCTATCCTGGGCTACATTGCAAAATTTCCTTTCTGGTTTTTTTTTCAGAACCTTTCAAAAGACATTTCATTACAAATAGAATCACAAACAAGAAACAGAATTTTAGCAAGCAAAGTAGAGTGGAAAAATGATCAGAACATTTTTACCTTAGCATGTGACATTTTTAATAATCTACATATAAGGATTATTTTTTCCTCAGCAACCTCCTAAGTGCCTCTTGAAAACCTCAGTGACATATGAGATAGCTACTGACTAATTTGTTCTGGCAGAAAAATGAGTTCACTATTACTGAAAATATGTTTCCTATCACCAAATTGTATTAGGTCATTGAGTGGCTTTTTACTGGTGGAAGAAGTAGGATTTACCTCCTCTGAAACATTGTGGAGAGGAAAGAAACAACATTGTGACCTACCCCAACATTAGCAAAATGAAAATCAGTTTTCTATAAGTGGATGTTTCAATAGTTTGCTTTTCCCTAGGCATACATCAATTTGAAATTTCTAAAGTCAGGTGAATGAAGAAAGGTACATGAAACAGACTGTGAATAAACAGCTGTGAAAAGCTAAGTTTAAGCACTTTCAGCTTAGTGACTGAGATAGTGTCTTTTCTCTAGAGAAGGTCTAAAGATAGTGGAATAATGGGTAGCAGTTTACCACACACTAGGTAGCTCCCTAAACCAGCAGGGGCTGGGCGCTGAGCAGGAAGATTGCAATTTCAGAGGCTGATTAAGGATGCAGCCCTGGCAGTTTCCAATGGGTGCGACAGGGTGGGGGAGGGATCACATCTCATTCCTTTCTCTTCCATCCACATGGAGGTGTGGGTAGTTGCAGTGTAAACTACACATGTGGGTGATGAGACCGTTAAGGGGGAGAGAAGAAAGCTCTTCGTTATTCTTTTGGAAATAAAGAAGGATAAAAATCCAGCGATCATAGAGCCTTTTCATTTCTCTACAATTTGTCAGCACAGTTAGGATGCTGGCTTCCTTTCCATAGGTGAGATTACTTCCTGCTGACATCAAGAGGGGGTAGAGTGGACAAATGTGTGAAAATGGAAATTAAGCTGGAAGGGTAGCTTTTGTTTTGATGTTTGCTTTTCTTCTGTTAAAATTAGATGTCTTGACTACTGGCAGCCATAGGATCTGAATGCTGAGAATGCAGGGCAGTGTTCCCTAGACAAATTTCCAGACAGAGTAAAACAACTGTCAGTTTTGATAAAGAATGACTGCTTGGACTTTGTCTTCAGCTATGCAGAATAGAGAAGTCTGGTAATTTAGCATAATGTCTGTGTAAGCTATGCCGAAGAGTAATCGTCACTTTCATACTAATGAAAAGCAACCTGGTCAAAATCACACTAATAAATGCATATTTAATTAGCATTTTTAGACATTTAAAGTGAAAAAAATATATCACATCTTCTTTCATTGATGACGTTAATCAGAGATGCCTTAGCTAAGATCCCTCAGTTGCCTCAGGGCAAAATTTCAACCTAGCAAAATGAGATGGGTTATGGCTGGTTATTTACCAATTTTATCGTTTTTAGATGAAATTTAACTTTGTTCTCTTATTCTTCTCAGAGTTAGAGCTTTATAGAGATTTTGGAATTTGGAGGTGGCTTGGTGACATAGTGATTTAGATTTGCAATTTCTAATTAAACTTCCTTCATATCATTTCTAAAAAAGTAAGTAACAAGCTTAATCTGTGGCACTTAATCATTGAAATCTGTTTTGACATTTTAAAAACACGGAATCTAGTACTGAGATGTGATTGCTTTGTGACAGATTTGCAAGGAAGGTGACATGCTGCATGAGAATTTTTAAACAGACAAAAGAAGAGACTAGTGTGATTGGGGAAGGGAAGATAGAGAAGATCTTGATGTCAGAAAACTCAAAATAAAGACATGACTTTGAGTTCTGCTCTCTCTGAGGTCTAACCTTGCACACATTACCTGTTTCCCCTATCACATCATGCTTTGCTGTTCTACCCCTTTCGATTTAAGAGGAGAAAAACCAAGGTTGAGTTGTGAAAGTACATTTTCTAATTAATAGGCAAAGGGAGAAGGCTTGGGGAACTCAGGCAGGATGAGGATGCGTTGTCCAGATCCCAGACCTTGATGGGACAGTCCAATACTGTCTGCAAGGACAGAGGGATTTAAGAAGCTACTCTTCCATAGGAGCACACTCAGAGTTTCCTCTGGCCCCTCTATTGTCTTTACTTTACCAATGGTACATATTCAGAAACCCCATAACTGCCAAACCCACCACCCTCCTCCCTAGTTTAATAATTAGCTAAGTAACAAAAAGGCCCCAAAATTAGTAATTTACATCAGCAACAAGTTATTTTCTTTCTTGAGAGGGCCGGGGCAAGAGTACCAATGGAAGCCTGCATAGTATATGTTTAAATATTTAAAACTTAGGAATCAAGGTAACAAACTGTTAAGTTAAATATGTCAAAGTATCTTACCATGAAATATATATATACACCTTTATAGAAACCTGGAAAACCAGCTTTGAACTTAGAATTCTAAGACTTAAAAGTCTGCACTTGAGCATAGCAGTATAGACAGACCTTCATCCCATCCTGTTTCTGCACACCTTACCCTGTGCATCCAAGCTCTGTAAGTGTGGCTCCCAGTTGGAGAAGGAATCTAAGAGTATTTACAGGCTCTAGATGCAGGCTTGTGACTAATTAGACAAGAAAGGGCCCCACTATCTGCGGAGATGAATTTGCAAATATGGAATCCATGAATGATAGGGATTAACTGAAAAAAAAAAGTCTTCATTTGTTTGTTTGTTTCCTGTCAAAAATGTGCTGACATAAAGTAATAATGGGATGCACAGAAAAATTGGAGTTACTAATTTTTCCATCTACTCCCATGTAAAGGAGCCCAGAATTCACAAAGTGTTGAATCACTCTTCTGAGAATGAGAAGGGAAAACTCCTTTTCTGCTCTTTTTGTTGATAGGCCTCTGGGTAAGGTGGAGGGAAAAACTCAGCCCCCCGACATTTACATCACATCAGTGATCACTATCACCTATGTCATGCACTGCATAACTTTCCTAGTGCATTCATGCACGTTATCAGTACCTTCTGGGATGAGAAGTGCATTAAGAGTAGATGAGTAAATAGGTTGTCATGATCTTCATTTTCAGATGGGGAAATCAAGGCTGAGAAAAAGGCGTAGTCAGGGACAGAAGCCACAGAAGGAAGAGACTTTGAAGCTTATTGTCCAGTGCATCCTCATTCCTGCTGTTAGGTGCTCCTGGCATGTAACCATCTCAAAATCCCAGGGAGAGTCTTTTCAATCCACTGAAGTGAGTTAGGCAGGAGGCCAAGCATAAAAACCAACTTATTGTTATAATTGCTTGAGCATTCCTGCCAAAAGCTACCCTTTACACCTTTTATTTGTATTCCTTTCTTGAGTGATGTGTCCTAGCTTTTGAAGTTGTTTCATGGAAAGCCTGTAGAACTAAGAAGGTAGAGATTCACTTTTATCGTCAACCCTGCTTTGGATCATACAGCAAATCATCTACACAATGTCTTATTGATAAGCAACCCATCTGGACCAGCTACTATTTCCTTTAGAGGAAAATAAAATCTGAGCAAGATAAAAAGCGGAGACACCAAATACCATTTCACCTACATAGTTTCTTGGATCTGTTTGTCATTTGCAAATATCTTTTCTTCAACTTATAAATGACAGGTTTGCTATAGCCCAGAAATTATGTTGACAGTTGTACCAGAAATTTCATTATACCCCAATCAGTCCTATAGGGGTAGTGTTCTCTTTTCATATAGGAGAAACGTAAAGCTTAGAGAGGTTAATTAGCACAGCAAAGGTCACACAGCTAATGAATGGCTGAGCTGGGAAACAAATTCCCATCAGTCTACTCCTAAGGCCATACCCTTAATCAGATGTTAACCTGAGTACACTGGTAGGTTCATCATATTATTAGTACACATTTTGCAGGGCTAATATGAAAATTAAAAAAGATGACTATATGAAAAATGTTGAGCAAACCATAAATCCCCTACAAAGTTTTTCTTTAATTATTCCTTTCAGTTTTACACAGGGCTAGCTCTGCTGCTTTTAATGACCAAGTCTATATTAATCCTATAATTCATCCTTAACCCACCTAAGTTTTGTTTTCTGCTTTTCTCCATAGCCAAAGGGAAATTGAAAAGAAGTATTCTGTAAAAAGGCTTAACACCTGCTGCTAAAGGGTGCTAAACCATCTGGATCGTCAGAGAAGTACAGACTCACTTACAAAAGAGGTAAATTAATTTGGACATTGTTTCCCTACATAAACCAGGCATAAGGAGGCAAGCAACCCAGGGAAGGATAATCATGCTGAGAGCAGAAGCACTTATTATAAATAATTACCATGTAATTACCCACAACTTTCCTGGAGTCTGTAGCCTGAGGCTACTCTTAGGAAGTGCCCCTTCCTCACTAAGTATAAGGAGACCGAATTGCTTCAATAAATTGAACAGAGCATGTGTGTGTATCTTATGGCCCCAGAACATACGTTTTACGTGGTGAAGACTTCAGTGCTTATGGCTGGGGTGCAGAACAGCTGGGATGTATGTGGGTCTTTAGTTGGATCCAATTCCCCCACTTTCTATAATAGCATAATGTCTTTTTGCAAGTGTATGGGTGTAACATGCCTGACTTCTTTTCCTAAACAAAGTGTAGCCCAAGAAAGTTAATGCATTGTACAGGCTGTGACATTTTTCCATGTGCCTCCAAGCTATGTGTTTAAGCTTCCAGGCGGCCCCACTAAAGATAGGTAACAGCACTTAAAAGAAGCAATGGCAGGGGTCTGAACAAGTGTGTGGAGAGACACAGACACTTCCACAAGGGGCATGATTGCCTACAAGGCTAATCAATTCTCCTTGTTTTCATCCCAGCTCACATCTATCTTGGTGACAGCAGGTGCAGATGTGAAATCCAACCTCTAAACCTAGGTAGTTGCAGTTGTAGTCACCTGCACAAGATGTGTAAACAAGCTTTGAGTCTTAATTGAACTATAGGGAGCCCTGCAAAATGCCTGCTGGGGGTCTGTCGGGGGCACGCTTTCCAGTGGTATCCAGATACACTTCAGGGTATGGGTTGGAGACCATTGAAACAGTTGCGGTCATGGGCTTGCTGAGATCATAATTCTACAGTCACAGCTGATGTCTACTGAGCTTTTATTTGTAATAGCATGATCCATGCACTATCTCATGTCATCCTTTTAATATCACCGCAGAATTATTAATACTATTTTTACCACGTAGGAATGAGAAAACAGATTAAGTAATTTGACAAAAGTTACTAGGGGAAATTTGTAGGTTAGAATCTGGGTCTGACTCATACTCTGATCTACCATGACTTACCAAACTCATCTTAATCACTTTCCTTTTTATTGACATACAACATCTAACACCTGCAATTTGAAAGGAGAGAGATTTATTCTGGGCCACAGTTACAGTCCACGATTTCTGCTTCAAGGCAGAGAATGGCATAGTACAGGGGCATTGTGGAAGAAAAGCTGCTCATGTCTTGGCAGTCAAGAGGCAGAAAGTGAAGGGAGGAGCCAGGGAAGAGATAAACCTTTCCAGGTCACAGCCACAGCAACCTGACTTTTTCCACCAGACCTCTACCTCCTAACAGCAAGTCAACTATAGCTCCCCCAATGCCTGGTCCTTTCCCTAAAGCCCTGCCCTTGAATGCATGAGGAGGTCTTTGGGGGACATTCTTGTCATAAACCCTAATGAAACCAGAACCTCCTTGGAATGTAGCTGCAGAAAACACAGGACTTTGAACATATCTGATCCCTAAATTAGGTCGAATTGATTGACCTAATGTTTAAATTTTTTTTTGTAATCAGATAAGAAGCCTCTGTAATCCATATAGTTACTTACTTTTGAGTACTTTCAATAGTCAGTTGCAGCACTTCTGATTCACCTCCATAAATTACATATTTTAACTCTTCAACTATTTGAATTGATTATAGTTATGGACACTTGGGGACAAACATTTTGGAAGTAACCCTTTTAAAAGCATTAATGATATTTCCAGCTATACCAAAAAATGCTAGCAGGTAGTATAGAGAAGGAATTCATTTATATCTAGGGAAAGACCCACATCAAAATCATCCTTCTCCTGTACTCCAGCCAGTCACACCTGCACAGGCATCTGGAAGTAAGCCCTACAGGTGATCTCCTTCATTGCAGCCTGGCTTCCCAACAGAATTTGCTCATGAGGTCCCCAGATGTGTCCCTTCAGAAGCCATAGTCCACTGGAGAAAGGATGTTAAGAAAGCAGGGCAAGTATTATCCAACTGAAATGAGGGACTGAATCCTCTTTGCCCATGACACGCTCAGTCCCCAAGTCCTGTCAACACATCTCAATCCATTCCATGGGGGACTATAGCAGGGTAGAGTACCACATCAAAGTCCTTTTCCCTGGAACACCAGACTGTGATCTTATTTGAACATAGGGTCCTTGTGGACATAATTGGTGAAGGTGAGGTCCTAAATCCAATGACTGGTGTCTTTATATGAAAAGAGAGGATGTGCAGAGACATCAAGGAAGGGCACTATGAAGACAGAAGTAGAGACGTGAGTGATGCAGTTGCAGGGCAAGGAGCACCAAGGATTCCTAGGGACTGAGTAAAAGAGGCTAGGAAGACTTCTTCAGTGTTTCCAAAGGGAGCACAACCCTGCCAGCACCTTTACTTCTGGTTCACCTTTATTCACTGTGGTAGAGTGACTTACTGCCACACAGTTTGTGATTTGTTATAACATCTGTAAACTAAATTGGGGTCTGCCCCACACTTGGTCCGTGCTTGCCTTCTCTTTTGTAGGGATTGTCCTTATTGCAGCCTCCCAAACCATCTCTCCCCAGGTGCCATCCCACCCCACCCCTGCAAAGTGCTTTACTTTGTCCCCAGAATTGTCTTCTTTAAATCCAAATAAACTTCCAGAGACACTAATTCAGAAATTCTGCTTTTGAGACTTTTTTCCAAAAAATAATCAAACACGCATCATTTTTTATATGAGAATATTTCCTGGTGAATTAACAATGAGGAAATATGACAAGCAATGCAAATGACCAAATGTTAGGAAAGAGCTGAATAAACTATCTTACTTTCATATGATCAAACATTATGTAGTCATTAAAACTATGTCTTTGAATTAAATTGCGAATATAACTGGGATATAAATGGTTTTAAGAGCAGTATGAACAACTTCAGGTAACAATTTCAGTGTTGCTTTAAACATATGTTTGTATAGATAAAAGATTAGAGAGAAAGATATAATTTTGGTTATCTTTGAGGAGTCACTGTGGAATTTTTATCTGATATTTTGTATGTCCTTATATTGCTGTAATAGTCATATAGTGTGTTCATAACAAGAAAAACAAGCAATATATGTTATTCAAAAACTTTCAGAGTCATCTGGTACAGTCGCTGTCAAGCTAGTTTGACTGCGTCTTATAGTAAGAAATACAGTTTACCACATGCCAATAGAATGAAAAATCCACACATTTGAAGTTGTCCAGGTCCTGATCCCTAGAATCTATTAATATGCCACTTTACAGGTTAAATGGGACTTTGCAAATGGGATTGAATTAAGGATTTTAAAATGGGGAGATTCTCCTAGATTATCCAGGTGGACTCAGTATTATCACAAGGGTCCTGACAAGAGGTCCAGAATGAGTAAGAGAAGATGTGAAGATGGAAGCAAGAGGGCGTTGTAAGGTAAGGAAGGGTCAAGAACCAAAGAATGTGGGCAGCTACTAGAAGGTGGGAAAAGCAAAGAATCAGATTCTCCTCTGGACTCTCCAGGAGGAATACAGCCCTGAGGACACTTTGATTTCAGAAATCTGACTTCAGAACTGTAAGAGAATAAATATGTGTTGCTTTAAGCCACTACATTTGTGGTAAAATTTAGCAGTCAATGGAAAGTACAATGACCAACACACATACACGTGCACTGAAACTGAAAGTTTTGTGAAACATTACTTACTATGGTGTTATCTTTCTTACTGCCTTAGGTTGAATCGTTTATTATATATAAGTTCTAACTTTCAGTATCTCAGAATGTCTTGTTTTGTTTTGTTTTGTTTTTGAAATAGGGTCTTTACAGAGGTAATCAGGTGAAAATGAGGTCATTACACCATTGCTATCTTTGTAAAAAGGATATCTGGGACAGGGAGAGAAGCACACCTGGAGGGAAAGTGCAGTGAGGAGACATAGGCAGAGGCCCTGTATATTTGAAGCAGAGATCTGGGTGATGCTGTCACAAGCCAAGGGTTGCCTGGGGCTACCACACATGGGAAAAGGCAGGGAAAATCTTTCTCTACTGGTTTCAGAGGGATTATGGCCCAGCTAGTACCTTAATTTCAGACTTCTAGCCTCCACAACTGAAAGACAATATATTTCTATTGTTTAGAACTGCCCAGATTTTGCACTTTGCTAACACAGCCACAGGAAACTAATATACCTGTTCTGTTCTATAGGTTTTTTTTTTCTATTCTACTTAAGAAAATATATCTCCAAATCCAATTCTGAGTAACATCAACCCTCACAGCTCTTTCCAAGTTAGCCCAGTCTAATTTTCTTAACCTCAGTTTTAGTTGACCCTCTGTGCATCCTACCCTGACACTTCCTCCCTGAGCCATCATTTCCAGAATACCAAGGACCCAGGGCATGCTTTTGGTTTGAGAGGCTACCTTTCCCCACAATGGCTTTTCATTTTTCAATGCCAGCTTTATGTCACTTCTAGTGAGATTCCCCTGACTCTTTCGAAAGGGACTTGTTCCCTGCTATCTGATCCCAGGGCACTCTTTATTGGCCCCAATTATAGCACTTAGCATATTGTATTGTGGGATTGATTTATATGTCACCTTCACTCCCTCACTGGTTGAAATGCAAGTTCCTTAAAGACTATTTCTTTTTTCTTTTATTTTTTAAATGTCTAGCGTAGGATTTTGGATACAACAAAATCAAATATAGGGTGATATTGTCATCTTTCCAAAAAGACATCATCATTTCCTTGGCAACAGTACCAACTTGACCAGAGTTCCTCCTCATTTCATAGGCCTTAAAAGTCACCATAATTTCTTGATCCACTGGATGTATCAAAGAAGAGATGTATAGAAGGAGAAAGAACACTGTACTACTAGAATGACGATAACCAGTAAAAGGAGGATATATGGGACCATTATCAACAATGAACGAGATCTGGGAAGGTGTATTTCACTACTAGCAGTACTGTTCCATTTCACCAGCATAGGTGTTCAGCAGGGCATCTTGGAAGAGAAACTGGATCATCCATGACTTCTCCTGTGGGACACAAAGTGTGTGCTTATTGATTGACTTGAAGGCCCTAGGCACCTTACTGTGCCCTATCACGAAGGGTTTCATTTATAGCCTATAGTACTGCCCCCAACAAGACTGTTACCTTGACTTCAAAGGCTCTTACACCTGCCACAGACTTGGCCACCTTATGAGTGAAAGTCCTTTTAAGATATTTGTTTCCAGAGCAAAAGGTTTCATTGATATGGAAGATCTGTTCTAGAAAACATTTTTCCACCATAATCATCTTACCTAAAATTTAGCCTATCTAAAATTTCCCAAAGATTTTCAGCTGTCTCCACAGCAGCCCTCACAAACTCTCACTTTCACATTAACTAGCAGAAAATTCAACACAGCAGCAATTCAACATCACAACAGTCTTTTCACTTTGACCATTATTACCGTGGTGCTGACAGAAATGTGCTTTCATGTCTAGTCTTGAGTCCAAGTCATTTAAAGTTATTTGATATAGGCCCTTCTTGAATTTTTGTTTTACTTCCTTCAATGATGCAGATCTGTTAACAGCCTTTGTCACTTTGCTGTTCAAGATCACAACTATGAAGGAATGGGACATGCCTGACTGGCATGTAATGACCATTACTGATTTTCTACCTTTTAGTCTTTAATTACTGTTAATTGTGTCTCCAGGCCAATCATGACATGGCCTCTTACCGGCAACACTGGCAGTGGATTATATATGCTCAGGGGTCATGGTAAACAAAAAAATGCGAGATTAAATCAAACACAGGGAAAATGATGCATCAGGAGATGTAGTAAACACAAGATGTATGAGGTTGCTACCAATTTAAGATGGCATACTGTTTCACAGAAGAGATCTTTTAAAGTAGAAGTATAACTGGGTATGGTGACACATGCCTGTAATCACAGCACTCGGGAGGCTGAGGCAGGAGGATCGTTGTGAGTTCGAGATCAGCCTGGGCTACAAAGTGAGCGCAAAGTGAAGCTGAACTGCATAGCGAGACCCTGTCTCAAAAAGAATGACAACAACAACAAAAAAAATTAGGCATATACTCTAAAATAATGATAAAATATAGTAAACCAGTAACATAATTGTTTATTATCATTCTTAAATATTATATACTATACATAATTGTATATGCTGTACTTTTGTATGACTGGTAGTACAATAGGTTTATTTGTATCAGCATCACCACAAACACATGAGTCATATGCTTTTCTACGACATTACAGTGTCGCCAGGCTACAAGCATTTTTTAGCTCCATTATATTTTTATGGGGCTACCATTGTATATGGGATCCATTGTTGACATAATTATGCAATGCACTGCATAATGACTGTATTATAATAAAAGTATTTTATTCTTTTAGTGAATGTATGCCATTTTTTACTCAAGGGAACTGAAACAAAAATTAAAATGAAAATGTATTATTTAACATTTGCAAAACGAAATGACTGTGAAATAAATTTAAACTTTCAAATGATGCTTTTGTAAGTTGCTACATTTATACCTCTGAGGTCATTAACATTTCAGTAAGATTTTTGATACACCCTGTTTTTAAAGAAAAATGCTAAAATACGTGTTCATTCTGTGTTGACTTTATAATTCATCTTGGTTTTCCCTGAATAGGCGTCATTTGGGGCACAGCCATGCTTGGTTAGTTGCTGCCTTTGTACTTAGCTCCAAAGGGCCTTTTCCAGGGCCCACATATTAAAAGCCTTCTACTCTGGCTCTTAACAGGCTGTACTCCCACCAGTAGTGTGAGCGGTCTATGGGAATATGTCTGTTGTGTCCCTCATCCCCAAACCCATACCGCCCCTAACCTTGTTCTGAGTGTTAGAGATCATCAAATTCTCTTCCCAAGTGGCACTGAATCTGCTTCTAGTGTCCACATACCAGTAACTCTGTTGCCTCCCAAAGACTAGATTCCCACGGGCAGACAACATTCCCTCTGTTCTTCTTACTGTGGGCCCAAGAGGTGTTTGGAGTGGCTCCTTCTCAGAAGTCAGACTGAGCCTCCACCTGTGCGCTGGTGCCCTGCAGGGAGGGAGAGGTGGCTGCAGGCCTCCAGCTGGAAACCAGTTCACTCTGCTTCACCATACTTAAGTACGGAACATCCAGGAGTTTGAACCTGCATTTGCATCATTACAAAGGTACATCTGTTAGGGCAGAAAGGTGGAATCTATGATAATACTTTGTGAACTTTGGCTGGTAACTTCAGTATTTAGGCATATGGTTTATGGACCTTTATTTGTACTCTTATCCTGGGCCCCTGCAAACGTTAAAGGTGGGTAGTTCTAGACCCTAAAGAAAAGAATTTTTTTTCTTCCCACCACAAATTTTTCTCCATAGAAAGATAAGTGAGTAGGAAGTACTTCCATGCATAATTACAATGGCAAGTGACGGCTGCACTGACTACAGTTTTACATGTGGTTCATTTAGTCCTCACAACAACCCAGTAGGGTAGGGACTTAGGAGAAAAGTGAGATTCAGTGACGTTAATTTGTTTCAGGGCACGAAGTTGGTGCTTCAATTAGCCTTAGTTGCATAACAAACTACCCAAGATTGAAAATGGCTGAAAACAGTCATGGTTTTTTCCCCCTTGCTTGGTGGGTTGGCTGGGCTGGTACTGCCTGGTCTCCATTTTGCAGCTGCACTTAGCCAGAGAATGGGCAGGACTGGAAGCAGCAAGGGCCTCTCACTTGTCTCCCAGGAGCTGCTGCGGCCTCTGGTAATGATGAGCTTGCCTGATTTTGTCTGATCTCCTCACCATTGCACACCCCTGCCACTTTAAATCCTGCTTGACCTGTTGTCTGATTCAGTACCCAGCACCTGGTGGTGGTTACTACTGTGCACTCAGATTGCTTATAAGTGGTATGAGCCTGAAGTAGTGCCTTAGTCTAAATCTGTTTTCCACGTACGCAGTGGGGATAATTATAGTCAGAACACACAAGGGTGCTCTAAGATTCCAGCGCAATAATGCGAGAACAGCTCTTGGCGCGTTAGCATTTGCTCACCATTAGTGTGACTGGATTGTGGCTGATCAATGAAGGCACGCTGATTTTTAAACAGGCGAGTAAAACACTGCATAGTTTCCTGGCAAACACTAGGCTTGCAAGTAAAGAAATAATTTCAAAAATTCTAAGACAGTAGCTTTTAAAAAGTAGGAAAAAAAAAATAAAAGCATAACAATCAAAGGAACAAGCCAAGCCACTCAGCAACCTGGCTGAGCTTTCTTTGTTAATTTTTAAGGTTCCACCCTGGGGCTATTTGCTACTTCAGGATGAAAAGTGCTGACTTCATGAGGTTTCGGGAATCAGGAGGTGGAGACAGGTCTGGGTCACGTGAGTCAAGAAGCACTTTTTAAAACTGGCGTTCTGCAGAGTAACTCGTCGCCGGAGTGGTGGTCCACTCCTGCCTGGCTGGGGAGCCGCTGAGGACCGGCCACCCGGGTCCGTGCGCACCGCGCGCCCCTCCCCGCGCCGCCGCCTGCCCCGCCGGAGCGCTGCCAGCCGCCGTGCGTGCGTCCCGCAGCGCGGCCAGACCGCCTCGCCTCGGTTCCCGACCCAGGGGCGCAGGCGCCTTCCGCAACCCGAGGCCGCGGCGAGCGCCGTGAGTGAGGTTGGGGCCGGCTGCCTTGGCCAGTAAGATAATGCTCAAGGTGGAGGAGTGGGGATGCTCTGGGCTCGTCCAGCCGGGGGCCTCTCTCGAAGGCTCCAGGCACAATTTGAGGTGGTCGCAGCCCGAGTTCTTCTGGGCCAGGAGGCCACTTTTTGAAGAATGGCCAAGCTGCACTGCTGTCTGTCCTCTCTGTGCCGGGACAGGGACGCAGGGGAAAGGCGCACTCCTCTTCCTTCCTGGGTGCCTCTCTAAAGGCTGTTTTTATTTCAACGGAGAGAGCTCTTGAGAGGAGGGGCATCGGAAAGTGCTTTAGATTTGAACTTGCCCCCAGGGAGCCTAGGCATAAAGGAAGAGGGAAAGCCCAGAAGGAAGCGGGGTGGTGATTCTTGGAGTGTGGGGTTCGGAGAGAACCCGGGGCAAGGGGACCAAGTGGACGCAACTCCCTGCTGAGTGGATTCGCTCCTTGGATCCTGGCAGGTCAGTTTGATGCTAGAGAAAAACTGGCTTTGTCTTGTGTAGGACAGAAACCCAGTTCTGGCCTTGCTCGTTGGTGACCTTGAACAAGTTACTTAAACCCACCAAACCTAGGTCTTCTCATCGGAAGGATGGCGGTAATGACAAGTTTTTCTTTTTACATACAGAATTGTTACAGTAAGAATATAAATAACATGGAAAGTGTACCGGGGGCATTGCCTGGCTTTTCAGTGGAAGGTAATTTTCCTTATGAGATAGGATTAATGGTGAAGAGAGAGCAAGCGACGTTTGAGACTCTGGCCGTATATCATTGTGGTTACCCGTGACTCCTGGGCAGTCACCTCTCCATCCTCAGCTTACCCTGCAGTCCCAGTGGGTCCCCGTGGAAACTGAATGCTGGAGCTTGGCTACTCTGTGCTGGAGTGCTGGCTGCATGCAGTAAGCACAACTTGGGTGACCTTAAGGAGGTTCCTTTTCTTAACATGTTCAATTTCTCATCATTGAATGCAGAAGAAGGCACGTATGCCCATCTTTCGGGTTTCCCTTAAACTTAATAACTGAGTGCCGCTGTGTGTGTGTATGTGTGTGTGTGTAATGAATAAGAACAGAGAATTTTAAAAGTCCAAGGAGAATGAGTGTCATTAACTTGAAAAAAATATCTATTAAGAAAGTTGTTCAGAATGAGATTTGCGATCCTTTTGGAAAAGTGCAATGCACTGGCTTTTACTGGAATATGACAATCTGTACAGTTGTCAAGATGTATCAGCTAGGAGACCTTGTAGACATGCGTGTGCCCCATTAGTGGAAATACAATGGTAACCCTTCATAAGGTAATGGTAGTGTTCTTGGCAAGAAGCTGTTTCATTCATCTTTTATGGAAGTTGATTGCTTGGGAGGGACATAATTGGTTTCACAATATATAGGAATCCAGCTTATAAACCAATTTTCAGTGGGATTCTCCTGGGCTGATTTTATAGCCTGAGTAGTAAGTGGGCTTTGGCTGACAGTTTGAGTGCCTTACAAGAGTGTTAAGAAAGCCCTCTGTGTTTACCAGTTGATGCCCCACAAAAAAATCAGAACAAACAGCAACAACGTGATTGGATTTTGTTAATGAATTTGTTTTTGTTTTTGGGAATGTATGATTTGTTAAGGAAAAACTGGTGCCCTCCTATGTACAGAACAAGACAGTGAGAGAGGAGGAGGGTAGGCCCTGCCTCAGATAGCATCAGATACCTTTTTATTAGCACTCAAATACCCAAGGTGAATAGTTAATGATCTTCTTAATAGGAAATATGATGGTTCAATTTGAAGAGCAAACATCATTATTTTAGGTTAACATTCCCAATGGCTTTGTAGTACGGAGTTTTGATGGACCGAAGAACATTTAAAACAACTTAGGTAGGGAAGATTTTCATAAAGGTGCCTCTAGAACCAAGACTCATTAATAGCTGTATTTTTGAAAGAGAAGACTGGAGAGTGGTAGCCGTATTCTGGCATGCGGAAGTCCACGGGCTCCATCCCCAGCACCACCACACAGCAGTTGTATTAGCTTGGAAGAGTGGACGGAAAGCTAAAAAGAACTGTATTTTTCTAGTCCAAACCAAGAATGGAGTTTGAATTTTTATGCTGTGATTTACAAATTCAAAGAGTCAAGTAAAAATAGACTTAAATTCCTAGGACAGCGATCAGACACTTTTTCATTTAATTTAGGCTCCTGAGCACAACTGAGCTGAAACCAGGGTACTAAGATCTCTTTCCCTGGGAGATGTTGCAGGTGTAGCCTTAACACAAAATCAGATGCTTTTCTTTTATTTCTTTAGCTCAGAACCTAGAGGCGAAAATAGGGGGATAGTGATGGGAAGTGTCTTTAGTTTGCAAAAGCAAATTCTTAACATCTTATTTTTCTAGTACAGTTAGGGCTTATCTCTTAACTTTTTCTCTGTAGTCTAATTCTACATAGTGGTTGTCTTTAAATTGTCCAGATTTGGTTACTGGCCAAAAGTACTTAAGCACTCTGGATCTAGCCCTTCCTTCTTTCTTTTTTGGATTACATTCTCATTATGTGTCTTTCAAGACTTGTTGGCATATCATATAACTGTATTGTCTTTGGGAAACAGGTAACGCAACTCCCATGTGATTCATTCATGTTTTTAAGTTTGATGATGAAAATGTTCACACATTCAGAAAAGTAGAAAGAGTTTAAAGTATGTACCAGCTTCTCCCTCCCCTAGATTTTGTAAAAATCTGACTACCATTGGTTAGTTCCTACTGTTTGACTAGAGCTATGCTTAACAAAGCTGTGAAAACAAGCACACAACCAAGTACAATTTGGGAAGAGAGGAAGGTTTTGATCTGACTTGGAGCATAGAGAGTGTGAAGGGATCATGTGACTTTGTTCTGGAACCTTATGTTTTAGGCTGAAGAAAACCCTGGATTTTAAATGTTTCTGTGTTTTCCTGGTTGCAGTCAGGAGCCACTGAAGGCATTTGAGGAAGCAACTGTCTCGTACTTGCCAAGGATATTCTAGCATCAGCATTAGGTTTTATTGGAGTGGAGAGGATCTGAAGTCTGAGAGATGTGTTGGGAGGCTTTGTAAATGTCTTGGGGCAATAATTGTGGATAGGATGGGAATAGAATGGATTGCAGAGAGGAGAAGGGAAGAGAGGTGGGATTTGGGACTTATTCTACCTGAGGATTCTTGGTGCTGGGATTCAAACATCTGCAATAACAGTGTGGTTACTATAATATGGTCATTATATCAGGAAGTCAGAGCAGGGAGAAGTTTAAGGGGACCGTGAAGTCTTGGTTACACATTTAATGAGATTTGAAGGCCTATGTGGTCAAAGTGTCAGCTGAGAGTAAGATATTGTCCTGAAATGCTCAACAGCAATGCCAAGACGGAACAAACATTCAAAGGGTGGGTGGTTGAATGTGCATGTTAAAAAAGAGAAGACCTGGAAGAAAATCTGTCTGTATAAAGTATTCAGAACAGAAAAAATACATGTTGATGATCAGTATTTAATGACTGGTCTATCCACAGTATTAATGCAGCCACAGTTCTCCTTAGTAACTTACAACAGTCACAAATTGAAAAACATCTCCCTGCTAGTGGAATGGAGTAAGTCTTTCCTGCTTCCACTGTGGGAGGTGCCAGGGGGTTAGCCGAGAAAGCGGGAAGGAAGAGAGAAAGTGACATGTTTTTATATAGGCGCTTTAAAGCATATAGTGGAAACTATTTCCAAATAGGAAGTCAAGTAATGTTGTGAATTTGTCTTTTCACAAGGCAATTCCTATTGTGTCTGGGAACCATAACAACATATCCTGATGATGGTCACATTTTCCAATCCAAACCTCAGGTGTGACACTTTTTCTGGACTTACGGTCACTAAGACTTTATCTAAATAATCAGCAACCAAAACTCTCCCTTTAATACTTTAGTACATGCTCTACATGGTGAATAAGTAAATATTCAGCTCCATAAACTGATTTTATTATAATTACCACTGTCAAGGTAAGAGAAATTAGATTTATTTAGCATCTGCTCTGTTGCCATGAACTGCTGAAAGGACTTTCATCTCTCTGCAGTGTCTGAGATATATTTGTATAAATATATGTAATCTCACATACTCCCTCTCTATAACAGTGAACACTACTGTGGTTCCATTCAAAATGTAAGTACTTTCTCAAGGTGTAGGTTTTTGAAGTGGCAGAAGCCACATGTAGAGCATTCTTTATATTCTTCCCACCGGACTGCATCACTTTCCCAGACACTTACTGTGTGCCAAGCACATGCATGCATGGATTTCTTGCTGTGGCTGCTCTGCTTTGGAAGGTTGTTCAAAACAAAATTGGACATTTGGAAGGATGTTTACTCTCTCCAGTCATGTTTTCACACCACTTCATGAATTCTGCACAAAGGACCAGCCTTCCTCAAAAATGCCACACATTAAAACTGATGCAAAGACCAGGAAACCTTCCTGGTAGACTTCCCTTAGTCTAATAAACATTTCATTAATTCTTAAGATCTTGCCTTCATTTCTCTGCTGAGTTTTTCTGTAAAGGTGCAATCCAGACTCTTTTTTGTTGTTTATCCTGCCAATCATTTGCCTGTTACCATCATCCCACTTGTGTCTCTTTGCTTTTATTTATTTTCCCTCCATTGCGAGCCTTTCGAAAGAGACTAGGGTAGGATATGGAGCTGACAGCAACATCACCTCAATTGACTGTGGTAGCCATAAGAATTGTGCTGTGTTTCCTCATTGCTTTTTTCCTGAACTTACAGGTATCGAATTGCACAGTGAGCAACAGAATTTTCATTGCAAGTGGGGTCAGTGAGTCAATGAAAATTTATTAAATTTATCTTAATAACTTTAATTTTAATGTTTATCTTAGTGAGTTGCAGAACTGAGTCATTGGACTGTTTTTTTTTTTCATGGTGCTTACCCCATCTGCCTGAAGTTACTAATTTTCCTGTATGTGTCTGCCTTCAAGAGGCTTCTTTGAATGCAGGTGCTGTCTCTTTTCCTGTTTGACTGTCCCATAAGTTTTGGCAGTGTTTCACCCTGTAGTATGTGTCTGGAACATCTATCAATTGTTAAAGGAGACAAAATTGTTTGCATGAAAAATGGACCAAGAGATGCAGTTGTTTAGTACTGAGAGAGGCTAAGAAGGTTTCAAAAGAGGACTTAGCTAAGGGAAGCCCATAAGCTCCTACATTGAGCTGCAAGAAACATAGAAAATGAAAGACAAGCCCATTCTGAAGCCTGCCTGGAGCCTCTGATGTAGAGCTTACATTTGACACAAGAGGAGAGAAGCAGCTGTAGCTAATTGTGACAATGAGTAATGTTCCTGCCTGGATTTCTTGATGAAGAATACTATTAGCAGTCAGCAAATCAACTGTAAATCATTCATTTTATATTATTTTGTTTTCTCTTTAAGTATCGGGGTGTTCGTGAAGTTGACTTGGAGGAGAGTGACTCCCTTGTGTCCCTGGGACCCAGGGACTTCTTGAACTGGCAGATGGCCACACTTGGTGTGAAACCACGACCTTTCTCACAATGCACTGTGTACCCAAATTTGGTGTCTGCCAAACTCAGTCTTTGCATTCAGAGAAAACTTGCTGGAAGCTACTGATCTGAGAACTCTTACTCATTGGTAAGAGTTTTTTTTCTTTTTTTTAATCTATACTCAGAAAACATGGTTGAACCAGTTTTGTGGCATAGACCCTTTCTTGGGTAACTGGCTTAACAGACACTGACAAGATTCGTAAGTTCAGTTATGGGAGCTCCTTCTTATATCGAGGTACTCAGCATGAATCATCATTCAGCCTCAGTCTGCAGCAGTTTTTTCCTGATTTTGTTGGCTGCTGTTTAGAATCCTAGAAATTCCAACCTAGGAGAGAATCAAGGAACCATCTAATCCTTGGAATTTACAGGTGAAGAAACTAAAGTCCAGAGAGACACATAAATTGCCTTGTCCACAAATGCACCTGTTGACACAGTAAAAGCTGAGACTTCAACCTGTGCACATACAGGAATTTGCCGGAGGGTTTTCCCGTATGTCTCAGAATAATACGGAGAGCCACAACTGCCTGCCATGGCCCAGCTTTATTACCTGACTGTTTTACATTCTCCTTAATATCTCTGTTTTTTTTCTCAGGATATCTTTCAAGTAGGATATTAAAACTCACTGACCAAGTATAGGAATATACTTGTAATGACACAAGTTTTCTCAGCTTATCTGCAGTGAAAAAGGTCCATATCAAATGGACTAGGAAACTAGGAGGAAGCTTCTAAATGTTTTGCTCTTGTGCTGAGCGATACAAGGGAGGGAACAAGGAAGAGGGGACCGAGTTTCTGGGGCAGTTCAGCCACTGACTTTCTCAGCCATCTCTTTTTAAGAGTGATGGACAAAATTCTACAATGGGTAGGAAATCAGCAAACAATCAGAAAAAAGAATGGCAAGTCATTTTGAAGTGTGGTCCTGCTTGAGTATGTAGAAATATTGCTAATGTTCTGTTGGGCACATCTTAGTCTAGTTAGCAGCAAGGCTGAATTTTTAGTCTTAGGGATCTATGAGGTGTGATCAAACTATATGATGAATGTTTACATTTTTAAAAAATTACAGTAAAAAACACATTGCCATTAATCCCGCTCAAAATACTCCTGTTTGCTTTAAACACACTTATCCCATCATTCTTGCCACTTTTTGAAGCAGTTCTAGAAGTCATCCTTTGCGAGTGTCTTTATGAGGTTTGGCCAAAAATACAGTGAATGCCACTGCCAAGTACCATCCACTGAGAAGGCAGGTTTGTAAAAACATTAAGGAATGCCCTCTTCTGCCTTAGTCACTGGATTTCACAGTGACTTCTGGCTCTTCCCCAAAGTCAAAATGACCATGAAAGGTAAACATTTTGAATCAATTCAGGACATTGAGGCAGCTGTGACAGTGCAAATAAAGATACTCAAGAAAGAGAACTTCCAGAACTGCTTCAGAAAGTGACAAGAAGGATGCAGTATGTTGGAAGTGACAGGGAATATTCTGAGGGGGACTAATGACTATGTCTCTTTTACTATAATAATTTTTTTAAATTTAAAAATTTATGGTATTTTTATCACACTTTGGAAATTCTCTTTGTGTCCCCCTCTCTTAAACACACACACATCCATGCACGCTTGCACGCACATATCACAGATGCCAGCTAAACTCATGATAAAATCAGGTAGTGGGAGATCTTAGTTAATAGTACCACCCTGTGCCCAAACCAGGTCATCTTAAGTCACATCTGGGAATTATGGTAGATTCTATTTATGAGGTTCTGCTAATTTTACCTTCATATTGTTTTCCAATCTGTCCTGTTCACCTTATACTGTTCCTATTTCTCTGTCCTAGTTCAAACCCCCATCATCTTTATTCTGAATGATGGTAAAGCTTTTTAACTTCCCAATTTAAATCTATCCTTATACTATAACCATGGTATTCTTTTCAAAACCTCGTGCCCTTCCCGAGTTCCTAGACATTAGAGCATAAAGCTTCTTAGCACATCTTAACAGACTAAGATGTCATCTTTAGAGGTTACCCTGCTATTTCCCCACTTCTTACTTACCCCCCTCTGTAGTGGTTATCTGTTGCTGTATACCACGTTTGAAAATGGTAAAATTCCATTGACCCTCATAAGTGAGACAGCAACAAAGGAGCCAAATGCAAAGGTTCCTTTAAGAAGTTGAGGTCAAGGTTGGAAACTTGCTTGAAGATATACAATAGTAAAAGCAAGGGATGACAAGGACCTAGATTAGGTCATGGCAGTAGGATTAGAGAGGAAAAGGTAAATTTGAAAAACACCCAAGAGATTCAGTTGCTGTGAGAAGATAACAAGAAATATGCAAGACAACATCAAATCCTGGTTTTCTGTTTTCTGGACTTGACTGCAAAGGGGTATTTTCAACCAAGACAGAAAATAAAGAAGGAAAGACAAGTTTAGACGATTATAGTAAATATTTAGTCTTTTAGTTAATTATTTTTTATTTGTGCCAATAAATAAATACATATGTGAAAAAGCCAAGTTATATAAATCCCACAGTACAGAATTGTTAGCCTTCTTACCCTCCCCGTTTTTTATATATCTTCTCTCAAGTTTTTTACTCTGCATCTTATCTAAATGGTGACAGTTTGTGGTTTCTTTTTTTTTTTTTTTTTGCTTGTTAGTATCTAATGTTTGCTCCATTGTGTAAATATTGCTCAGTTCATGCTTGCCTGACAGGTGCTATACTGCTGAGCTACATCCCCGACCCAAATCGCTATTTCTTTTGAGGCTGTTTTGTTTTGCTTTGTTTTTCTCATGTAGTTCTTTTTGGATTTTCTTCCAAGTTGGAGACTTTCCTGTGGTTCCTTGTAGTCTGTTGAAGTAAGTGTGAGTGTTGTGTGGCAGGGGCCTGTCCGCAGTTCTAGTGGACTGGAGGCTTCCAAAGCATTTCACTGAGGACTCCACGTGTCTGTCTTTGTAGGTTCTTTCTCTAAGAGGATTCAGTTACTGCAGAGAAGAATCACTTGGTCTCCTGCATAGGGCTGAGGATGCAGGCAGACAGTCCTTGTTGCCAGCTTTCTTAGTGCTGGGAATTCCAGGGTTAGGGTATATTAGTGTGTAGATTTTCTCTTAGTTTTCAGTAGGGTGTCTTCCTTTGCTATTTCTCATATTACCAAATCTAGAGTGTCTCTGGTGAAATTCTTGACGAAAAACTTTTCTATAGACTAAGTCTCTTCCTCTTATGTTTCAAGGAGGAGGGGATCTGGACATCAGTCTATTGACATAGACTTTCACCAGTCCCTCCTCTTTTAGCCTCCTGCTTTGTGTTTGCTTTCTGCTGTGTCCGGTATTTTCCATTTTTGAACTTGTCTGAGGTTCTGAAATATGAATAGCTAGCTTGTTGTTTATTTATATTCTGCTTTTATTCCTTGTAAATCGTTTGTTTACTATTTCATCGAACAACAACAAATGTTTCATCTACCTCAGTTCCTGTTGTCTATAATATTTTCTTAGGCCATAGGGTTTATACCTTTTAAAAAATGTCCTACTCAGATTTTCCAGAGGTTTCCTGTAGGAACAGGAATAAATGAATATGCTCGGTTCGCCAGGTTTCAGCAGAAGGCGTAGACACCATTTTGACGTAGTGAGTTTAGTAAGACCATGGGACGCCAGGTGAGAGTGTTCCACAGGCATCTGAAGAGGTGAATCCAAAGCTAGTGAAAAGCTACAATCCTGAGTGGTGTTAGCAGAAAGTGTTAGTGAAAATGATGACCATTTTGGAGAGTATGTGGGATGAGATAAGCTGTGGGTCAAGGATGGGATCCTGGGAAATCCAATATTTAAGGGAAAGGCAAAGGAAGAGGAAATTATAACAAAAAATTCTAGAAGATCCATGAAAGCACGGGCTGCAGAAGCAAGGATGTGACAAAAGGGGCAGTGTAAACATGTCAAAAAATCAGTTAAGATAAAGATTGAAATGTGTCTTTTGAATTGGGAAATAACAGTGAACATTAATGATTTTAGCAAGAAGTCAGCATGCAGCAAGAAAGTGAAAAGAATATATGTATATATTTTTTGCTTCCAGAAACTGCTGACACAAGCAATACTACAGGATGTTTCAGTGGCTCAAAAAACAGACAAATCCTGCTGTGGGCTTCATCCATTTTTTTCTGCTTTGGACACCACATAGCTTAGATCTTAAAAATCTTGAGGGTGTTCAGTGACTTTGCTGATTTTGCTCACCTTTCGTTAGTCATAGGAAGATATCTTAGTTGCTTTGATTTTAAAGATCATTTCCTATGCCCAAATATTAATTGTTTTTCCAGTACAGAACTTTAAATTCTGGATGTGGTAGATGAAACTGATACTGTTAACCATGCATTTCTACAATCATGCATACAATGAAAGGCTCTGGGGTGCTCTATAAAGTGAAAGCTCATTTGTTTTTATTTAACCCGGAATTTCTCAAACATTTTTCTTGTATCTTGACATAGACTTTGTGTTCCTTGTAGTGTTTCATAAAGGTCGCTGTGGGAAATCTTGACTTAATATATTGGTGGAAATATCTTATATAAGAAATCAGTTTATCTTCTCTGTCTTTTTTTTTTTTTTTTTTTTTTTCTAGCCACTCACAATTTTTGGTTGGAGGATTAATAGGAAATTAAAGTACAATTTGTAGGGGATTTGTCTATTATCCTTTCTATTCCAACATCATCCAAACTCCTAGTAACAGTTCTATTGTGTATTAGTTTTGTAAACATGCTGTAACAAAATACTGATTGTCCCACAGTCTGAGTGGTTTAAAGCAGCAGAAATATGGTATCTATAAAGGCCAGAAATCCAATACAAATGGGACAGCAGAGCATACCCCCTCTGAAACCTGTAGGAGATAAATCTTCCTTGCCTCTTGTAGCATTTGGTGTTTGCCAACAATCTTTCACCTCGCTTGGCTTGTAGATGCACCACTTATTCCAGTCTCTACCTCTGTTGTTTCATGGCTGTTTTCTATGTGTCTGTCTTTGCATGGCATTCTCCTCTGTGTATTTCCCTCCTTTTCCCATAAGGCCAAGAGTTACATTGAATTAAAGTACAATGTACCCCAATATGACCTCATTCTAACTTAATTAATTATATCTACAAAGACTGTTTCCAAATAAGGTCATATTCTGAGGTACTGGGCATTAAGACTTCAACCTATATTTAAGGGTAATTGTTATCCCATAACAATGCATGTGGTCACTCGTGCAAAAAACCATTGGTTTTTCTGTTTGTTGTTGTTGTTTGTTTATTTTACTGTGACTTGAATGTGTCTTCTAAAAGTTGAAGAATTTAATCCCAAAATTCATGTGAATGGTAATTCGCAGGTGAGGTATTTGAGAGGGAATTAGGATTAGATGTGGTCATGAGGGTGAGACTTCCATAAGAAAAAGAAGAGACCTAAGATAGCATGCATGCTTTGTCTCTCCTTGTGATGCCCTCCACCATGCTATCATGCAGCAAGAAGGCCCTCACTGGAGGCCAACCAGATGCTGGTGAGGTGCTCTTGGACTTCTCATCCTTCAAGCCCACCAAATAAACTTTTATTCTTTATAAATTACCCAGTCTCAGATATTTTGCCAAAGCAACAGAAAATGGACTGAGGCAGTCATTCCTGCTTTTTCTTTCCTTTCCTCAGCCATTATATCTTTCTTGTCTATTAATTAACACATACTGGTATATTTACTTTCAAAATAAGACTGTTTCTCATCACCTCCACTACTGCTCCCTGGCCCCAGCCTCTTTTATTTCACCTGGATAATATATCAGCCTCCTAACTGGTGTTTTGGTTCCATCCTTATTCTCTCTGCTACATAGCAACTACAGGATCATTCCACAACGTACATCAGACATTTTGCTCCTTGCTTAAAACTTGCCAGTGATCTCTCACTGTTACCCCATACGCAGACAGATAGGATAACAAGGTCTGGCCCTATCCATTCTTTCACATCGTAATGCACTACTCCCTTTCCCACCCATTGTGTTTCCATCTACCAACAAGCTTATTTGCACTTCAAATAAATTGCACTCCAACTTTCCTCTAGGCTGATTCCTTCTCATTCCCAATCCATCTACTCAGAGATATATTTCCTGAAAGCCATTTGTCCAGATGCCTTTCTGAGGACACACAAGTGGGGCCTAGAGTAGATGTTTCTCTAACTTGCTTGTTGGAGAAAGAAAAGGCACATAGAATTAATATTAAGATTGTGCAAGAAAAAAGACTTTTCTGGTGAAATATTGTTGGTTTTTGAAATATTGAGCTAAAATTTTAACTTTAAGTGTAACTTCTTAGAAATTCTGAGTAATTTAATTCTGTAGGTAAATAGTACACATTTTCAAAACCTGGCCCGCATAGCACATTTTGAAAAATGCTGAAGGAAGGGCTATTGGATGGTCTTTGGAAACTGATCAGGATTAGCTTCTGTAATTAAGGGAAAATCAAAAATTTTTTTCTTTTTTCATGACAAAATTCATGACTGAGACTCCTATTAAAAAGACTAATAAGAGAAAAGCATAACAGATTTATTTAATGTAAGTGACACAGGAGCCTTCAGAATACAAAGACCCAGAGAACCAGGGAAAACTTTGTATTTTTATGCATAGTCCTGCAAAGTATGATTAAAAGACAAAAGGGTAGGATCTAATGATGATTCGGTGGGGGAAGTCATCAAATCCTGTTCAAATTCTTTTTGACCTCTCCTAGTGATATTCCTTCCCCTTGGGTGCAGATCAGGACAGCATTCCCCTGGTCTTGTGGCCTATTTTCAGGGAAGGTAACACATAAAACTGAATTCTTTTTCAGCCAGTTCTCAGGAGAGAAAGGTGTGGAAGGTCAGAGAGAATGAGGGAGAGAGAGAGAGAGACTCCTGCTTCAATTTCCATTAGTTGCAGTAGCGTTCAGTATGCCCAGACTCATGTTTTGAGAGGGCATGTTCTGAGCCCTGATGGCACAGCTCTTTGTTCTGCCACTCACTATCTGTGTGAACCTGGGCAAGTTACTTAAATCCCCTGAGCATCAGTTTCTCATTCACAAGATGGGATGATTATAACCTAGCTGGTGAGTGTTAGAAATAAAAACTACAAAGCAATTAGCACAGGAATAGGAAATGTTGGATAATTGGTAGCTGTTACTGATGCCATCATTGCAATGATGTTTTTCATCATGAGCATGATCTTTCAATTTCAAAACTGTGATTAACATTTTGGAACATGTCATGTCTACTTTTGTTTCCTACCCCAACTCCAATTTTCATCTGGGTGGAGTGAGATTTCAAGGTAAAGCTCGTTACTGCAGTGTCAGATTATATTATTTTCTCCATTTCCTGATTCTTCTCATTCTCTGTCAGCCACATAACTCTTCTTCTGGTTCCTGCAAGTCCAAGGATATGATGGCAGAGAGAGTGACGGCTAATTCATTAGAGAGATTAGACACTGGGTCTCATGCCAGAGAAGCGAGCTGTGGAAAGGAGATAGGAGTGTAGGCATCAGTGTCACCTCAGTGACAGGTTGCCCTTAACCTTGGGTGTCAAATACATGTCCTGTCTGGGGAAAGAATGTTTCAAATATCAATTTTAGAAATTTAAATGATGTTTTAAAGTAGAATAGTGAATCCCTGAAAAATGTTCTTTAACCCGTTTGCTTTCATGGAAATCTTTAGCCAACAGCTAGATCAGAGATTTAGGTTGGTATTTAATTAAGGATTGCACAATAGCTCTTTATTACAGAATTCAAATGCTTTGGATATGCTTGAATAATCTTGAGTGGTAACTGAATCATTTTCAAATAGCAGAACAACTTTCTTGTACTTTGTATTACAGAATTCATGGAAGTATATGTTGTTAGTTGGTGCATTTATATTTTTTAATCATTATGGCAATAATAATTGCTTTAGAATACAACTCATTCCACTGTAAGTTTTTAGATTTTAATTTTTAACAATGGCTGTGTTGAATAGCTGGCTCTCAATGTTTCTGGATTATATAAGGGAATGCCAAATAACTTTTTTTACTTGCAGCTCTTACGTTTATTACATGAAGTGCTATTGCTCCTTTTGTTGAGTAATATATAGTCAAAAATAGAGAAGTGGAAGGGTGAAAGAACAGGAAGTTGGTTTAAATATTTGCTTTTTGTTGCTTTTCCTTATTTTGGAGTTTCTTGTTTCTACTGGTAAAACAAATGCCATCCTGTGGCTTTCTGTTTCTGTTCCTGGTATGTTACTCTTGCTGCCATGCACAGAGAACACTTGGGCAGGAATTTCCCTTCTGTCCCTTCTACTGGCCATGGCAGTTGGGATTGGAGTGTGAGCTGATAGCAAGTAGTGTCCAGTTGATTTTATAAATAAAGAACAAGAGGCCAGTACATGCAGATAAGTGTTGTACAACTGGCTTTCTGGGAGAAAGAGACCTGATTTGTGATGTTTGATGGTTTCCATAGTATAAATATTGCCCTCATAGCTGATGCCAAACTATGAACATGACTGTTGTCATGTTCAACTGGAAAAAGATCTACACGAGCAAATCAGATGACCAAACTAATGCCAAAAAAAGTCTCAGATAATAGTAAAATGCACTAAAATTATTAGGAAATAATGAGCTTTGAGTATTTTTTAAAACCTATGCTTTAGAATACAGCTCATCCCACTGTAAGTTTTAGATTTTAATTTTTAACAATGACTGTGTTGAATAACTGGCTCTCAATGTTTCTGGAAATTTGGCCGTCAGCTCTCTTGGACTGGGTCTGCACAGTAGGGACACACAGAAAGTTGTCTTGCCAGGGTCCATTGATGGGTTGGAGTGACAGAGCCAGAATTGATAGTTCTGTTTCTAAAACCCAAATTTGGAAAGATTTACTTATTTATATTTCTGTTTGTTTATTGCATTGTGCAAAAATCTGTGAAAGAAGGTCAATACAGGCTGCTATTATCTATTGAGGCAATAACTCCATGTTTGAATAATCAAAGATGGAACAATGGAGAGCAGATTAGATTTAGAGCCATAAATAAATCCTGGCTTTGAGCCTTGGCCCTACCACTCACCAATGGTACAGTCTTGATCAAGTCAATTACTCCTCTGGCTTCAGTTTTTCAATCTGTCACATGGAGAAATTGGTTCACATGAACATTTAATACATCGTGCTGTTCTAAAATAGCATGGCTCATTGTTTAGATCCATCAATAAAACAAATACTTGCTTAGTACCAATTATCTGCATACTTGTTATGGACTCTGGGTAGACTTAAATGAAAATATAATCACAATTTTTAATGTAACACCAGCTCACCTTTATGTAGAGCCTTCTAATTACCAAAGAAAAATGTACTTTGAGTGTCTGAGGTCTTGAGGCTTTAGAAGATCAGGCCATGTGTTCACAGAATGTTAGAGAAAGAATGACACATTCTAGAAGAACAAACAGAGTCTTATTCCTAGGAAACACGAAATCATAGCCAGGTAGTGACAAGGAATAAGGAACAAGCACTTTTTTGCCATTTCTGTTAGTTGCTTCATTTAAGAAAAAGCCAAAATAATCATAAAACTTACTTTTTTCTGATTATAAAATGAATTATTATAGAAAACTTAGAAATTCTTAAGAAATATTAAATAAGGAGAAAATACCACGTAGCCAATCTAGTATTCTGCTTTTCTTTGCCTATTTTCCAAAACATTCTCAGTAGAGTCATTTTACTTAACTGTTTGTAATTTCGTCTTTTCGGTGTATAGTAACTGATATCTTATTGCTGGAGGTTGAAAGTGCTGTTTATTATTCCAAAGAACAGTGAGATAAATAGCTCTGTTTAATGTTTTGAAATTGTACATTGGACATATAGTTTCTAAATGTAGTATTGAAGATTTCATAGGATAATTTTACCAGATAATGCACTTTTGAACTTTAGTTTGAGTCTGCCAATGGTTTTTGATTTCACCTAGATTTTATTCTGTTTTTAAACATTTATTAAGAGAAACATTTTGCTTAAATTCCTCAGTATGATATATTTGAATTGCAAATACCACAAGTGCTTTTATATTAGAATAGATATGGTGAGTATATGGTTAATAGACTTTTTTTTTTCCCACTTTCTAAGGGAGATAGACTCTATGTAACTAATAAGGTTTATTAGTTTAGGAAGTGCTTAGTAAGTATTTAATAAGTAAAAAAGATTCAGGCTAATTTAAGGGAAGCAAAATAATTTGAGAAGAGTGTTGAAAAAAACTACTCCTCCATTCATAAGAGCTTTCATTCTCATGAGGAGAGATGACAGCTAAGCACAGTTGAGGGACTCTGATTGTTAAATGAGAACTATGAAATGAATTATGTTGTTGCTTTAATTCACCTACATGTGAAACCCTGACTCCAGCTGGAATTGATTAAATGTTAATGAGCTCTACTAAATTGACCCAACTCTAACATTTATGTATTAGATTTATGTCAATTAAAACTAGAACAGTTTTACCTCCGTCATTCTTTAACATCTCTGAGTCAACTTCTACTTTAGAAGGGAAGTGCTGTGACTACGGTGGTTATTTAAATATTAATGGTTTCCATTAAAGGGCGCTGGAGGTTTGCAGTGCAAGACTGAGAATAGATGGCAGGATTGGTTTCTTCTTTCTGCACCCCGTGGGGTGGGGGGACCTCTTACTGGAAGAGCTTCTTCCATTGTTTTTTCAACATCACATTTTTTTTCTGAATCAGACAGTAGGTTTGTTGATTTCAGGCATTCTTTGAAAGTAACTATAGTATTTAAACATTAGTGTAATGTAATTTTAAAAAATGTTTTAACAGTGCCACAGTGGCCATTACCCTTGGGCTTCTTGGGAACTTAATTTCAGTCTCTAAATTCATTCTGTTCTTTATTACAGTCAGTAATAGGAAAAAGCATTTTTTAGCTACATATTGTATTTCTTTGGGCTTATTTATATTAAGTTAATTCTGGGAGACACAATGAGGGTCATATATTCAATCAAGTTGAGTATACACTTGTCTTGATGGGGAAATGTTGCTGAAAAGCTTTTTAAATTTGCTACAACCAGTATTTTCACATTATGCCAAATTGATTTGTGATAAGCATGTGGTTAATAGAGTTTTACACATTTTGTATTTTAAAATGTTCTAATGGTTTGGCATTTTAAAGCACTGAACAATCGGAAGCAAGCATTGTATTTGCATAATTGTGTATTTCTTTTTGCATCCAGAAATCTGAGTGAATAAAGTGTTTATTTAATGCATTTTATTTAGAATGTAGCACCAAGAACACGGATCATGCTGAAATAGCTAGCAATAGTGTAAAATGGTGAAATGGCACTGGGGCGATCATCATGTACTCGGCAGTGTCAGGATTAGGTAGTCAAGAGAGGCACCTGAGTCAAGTGGGAAATTTGAGAGAATGTAAAAAAATCCCTGAGTAATCAAGATAAATAGTTCTTTAATGGAGTATTTGAAAAGAATCCATGCAATGGGGGAAAAGCTATGATAAAAGATAAACAGCATCCTATAGTTAGTACTGGCCTCAAATGGTTTCTTCCTCTTTCACACCCTTGCCGGAGAAAACTCACTTGAGTCATTTTTCTTAATTAAAGTTGATGATAAGAATTCTCACTTTCCTGGTGGATCTATTAGGAGACTTATTTCAGGTAAAAATATGTAGAAAAGCCCATTGTAAATATGACATACATTTATGTACAAAAGTTTAGATAACTCACCATACTATTTTAAGCCATTATGATAGTCAGCCCTCATAAATACTCTCAGCAAACATCTGACTTGAAGAATCTTGGAAAACTTTGCTGCCAATCTATTTTGAGGCCTTATTTCTTGAGTTTACCTATAGTTAAACAATGGTGAAGGGACCTGAAAAATAATTGGAGAACCCTCTCTCTTTTCTTCCTTCTTTGTTCAAAATTTGATGATTTGTAAGAAATGGTGGACATAATCAGACTCCATTGCACATTTTAAATTAGCCTGCAAAGTACTTGTGGATTGCTGAGGTCTTCTCAACTTTGCTCAAGCTGTTATCCCATGCAAAAGTAATTCCTTCACTAAGTTCCATCACCTTTTATTCACATTGCCCTTGGTGAGGACATCACCTAAAATGAGCTGTTAATCCTCTGCCCTTCTATAGAGGCAAAATGGTCTCTACTACTCATTTGATGATCAATCATAAACCCCTTATTGTCTTGAGGTTTTATCGACTCCTCCACCGAGTTTACTTTCTAGGCCACATTTTTAAAAATATATAAATTGTTTTCCAGTTCCATTATAAATACCTAAAAGAATCCCGCTTTAGTTTGGGAACATCTGAATGAGCAGAGTTTGGCTCTATCTTATTCATGGTTGTATTCAGTGTGCTTAGCAAAGGGACTTTTCAGTCAATGAAAAAAGTTTTGAGGGAATAAATTAATTTCTTGGATGTAGAAGGGCCAGGGCAGTACTCGTTTTGGATTCATTTGTGAAATGCTACTGTTTTTCACCCTAGATTCAGAAGGAACGGTTGGCGCCATGTGGAAAATGATCGTTTTCATGGTCCTGATGACATTCAGTCCCTGCGATGGGCTGTTTCACTCCATATACCAAAGTGCCCAGGTTTCCATGCCGCCTAAAGGAGATGCAGGACAGCCAGTGTTTCTTACCCCTTATATAGAAGCTGGGAAGATCAAGGAAGGTGAGTTTAAATCAGAAAACCGGTGGCATACTTTCAATAGTTTGGAATATTTTCTAATCAGTTCTCTCACAAGGTGCAAAGTGTATTCTGATAGTTTTACTTGCTTGTTTTATTTCAAATATTAATGATTTGATGTCATATATTATAGAAAGTCCTCCTGGACCTCACTGAGGTCCAGAGGAGTTCACATTTGTAATCCTAGGGGAAAGTTACTGGAATTCGAATAAGTAATTCCAATCTACCACTTCCAGTGCAATCCATGGCAAGAATAAACACACTAAGGCATATTTATAGTCATGGGGAAACAAGGGGGTTCTAGCTCCAGCTAGAATGATAGCTAACGGGAACAAAGGCCTTGACCTAGGGCCAAACCTGGGTTTTATTCATGAAGAGGGGAGTGGCTAATATTTAAGCAAATACTTATTTATAGACTCTGGGTTTTTCTATTACTATTGTTAAAAGAAAAGGCAGGTGTCATTTGGTGTTATTAGGGGCTAAAATGTATGCGCCCCATTTGCTTTTAATGCTTCTCTGTGCTTAGGTAAGTCATTGCGTGGAGAGATGACTGTGTGGAGAACAGCAGAGGAATGAGGTGGTGGCCAAAAGAACAGTGGGGTCAGTGAGGGTCTTTAAGAGGATAGGAGTAAGGTGTTTACTGATGGAAATGATAGGGGAGCACTGGGGTGAGGGAACCACCGCTGAGACTGTGTTTAAGAAGGAGGGAGACCTGAGGCCCTGGCATTTGCTCGGGATCCTGAGGTTTGTCCCGAGTCACAGGTGAGAATGCAGAATTTGTGCCTGTGCAGCTGGGAGGTTGGTAGACGGGATGGGAATGCATGGTAGTGGCAGTCTGAAGGGAATGATCATTGGAGAGATCAAAAATCTAAATACTATAACAAAGTTTAAAATAGAGTCAAGTTTCGCTGTTTGAAAAGTTTATACAGCAATAGGATGTCTTCATTTTTGTTTTCTTTCAAATCAAGACATTTCAAAGCTCTCAAAACATTGTATTTTAAGGGTATGTTTAAGTCCTATTTGTATGTCTTTTTTAGAAATACATGTCAGCTCCAAGTTTTACCATCTCTTTCTAAGGAAAGGTGAAAAGGCTTTGATAGTGTGTGCAGTACATTTTAAAAAGGACTCATTTTCACTTGATGTGGAAAAGTTGTGAATAGATGGCTGGCTGATTGTGTAGGTAAATTCTTTTTGCATTCTCTCTCTCTCTCTCTCTCTCTCTCTCTCTCTCTTCCTTCCTTCCTCTCTCTCTCCCTTCTTGGGGGTTTCCCAAGCTTTTCTTTTTAAATTTTGAGACAGAATCTTGTTGAGTTTCTCAGGCTGGGCTCAAACTTGGGATCCTTCTGCCTCAGCCTCCCAGAGTTCTGGGCATCATATTCACCCAGACTGGAACTGGATTACAGTGCATTTATTTTAGATTCCTTGATAAGTAGATACTAATGACTTCATTTATGTTCAGTAACAATAATTGGAACAGACCATTTACTTTAGAGCTGAAAAGGAGTTAAATAATCATTGTAGCCAAACTCTACCACTCTACAGGTAAGGAAATCAAGATTTGAATCTCTTACAGGGCTTGCCCAAAGGGGTGCAAGTAATAGATACAGGGTAGCAGAGGTGTATGTAGGACCCAATCTTCAGACTTCTGCTCTGTGATTTGCCTGCTATAATTTATTTATTTTGCTGAAGAAGCTTGTGGTCTTCTGAAATGATGAGATGCATGTGCACAAAACAAGGAATAAGGCCGTGCAACCTAAAGTACTAAAGAATCACAACTGAATTAAGTGTGCTGGAAATTTTGAGAAGAAAGCTGTTGGTCAGCATAATCCAGGACAAAATATGTGGTGTGTGCAAACAAAAAATGTGGCAAATGTCTAAATAAAAATTTTTTTAGATCGTTACTAATTCCACCCCCCATACTCCTTTTTGCTTTGTACACTGTCATTCCATCATTGTTGCCACTTTCTGAAGTGGTTCTGGATGTTCTCTTTTGTGAGTGTCTTTAGGTGTGTTTTTCTGGCTTCCTCAGTGTCCTGAATGGATTCAAAATGTTTATAGCAGTTTCTGTCAAATAAAAACATTACAGTGTGTCCTCATCCATCTTATCCACCGGGTCTGCATCTTCCCGAAAGTCAAAATGTCCATGAAAGGTAAATGTTTTAAATTGATTTAGGTCATCAAGGCAACCATGACTCAACAACTATAGATATTCACGTTCAAAGACTCCCAGAAATACTACAGAAAGTGCTGAGAGTGATGGAGTAACAGCATTCAAAGCAAGAGAGAGTGTTTGAGGGAAGATTAATGCCAATGTGTCTTTTATTGTAGCAAATTTTTTAAGAAGTTTATACGTTCACTGTATATTTTGATCATATCTCTTTAGCAGTAAAAATAATAGGTAATAACATTTTATAATTATATCCCTAGTACCCAGCACAATATCAGTATATAATAAGCACTCAATAAATATGTGTGCAATTTAAATTTGAGTCATTACCATGTGCCAGGTATTATGTTTTACATCTATTAGCTCAGTTAGTCCTCACAGCAACCCTCATGAAGGATATTGTCTTGTTTTTCTCTCTTGCTGAGACAAAATATCTGATGCCCAAAATTAAGAGAAGAAAGATTTATTTAGCTCACAGGTTGAGGAGGTTTAAGTCCATTTTCAGCTGGCTCCAAGGTAGGATGACATGGCGGAGGGGCAACAGTTCATGGTGGTGGGAGACAGCAAAAGCAACAAGAGCAAAAAAGGAGCAAAAGGGAGGAGTAAGACTCTTTTCCTCCCTCATACTGTATGCAGGCTACCCTCCACAGGGCAGGTGCAGCATTTACACCACCAGTCCCAGCACTAGACAATGAACCAATCACAAACTCTAGATTCAGCCGCCTCTGGAAAGCTCACCGCCATGACCACATGAGCTTTGGGGGGACATCTGGATACAAACCATAACAGATGTATAAATATTGTTCCTGTTTTGTAGATGAAAAAATTGAGGCACAGAGAAATGAAGTCCTTTGCCCAAAAACATAAAACTAGGAAGTGACAGAGCTGGAGTCATGACCTATGCCTACCAGTTCCAGAGCCAGAACTGTAGCTACTCTGCTGTGTGATTAGCTCCAGACATGTCGGTGTGGGTAAAATCTGAGTAAGAGAGAAAAGTCTATGCCCGCTGAATGAGGGCAATAGCATAAAAAAGGCATTAAATGAAAGTGACTGTGGGGGGTGTGTGTCATGCATTTGATAGAGCCAAGTGAAAAGAATGTAGAGAAATCCACCTGAGAGGTTGCCCACATTCCTCCTCTTCCCACTTTTTTCCACCCCTGAGCATTCCACCTTTAAGCATGTGCAGTGGGAGAGAAAGCTTAAGGGAGGAAGGGACAGTTTATCTTCTGTCCTTCTGTGCCAAGCCTAGCAGATCTTCACCCGACCAATGCTAGTATTTCAGATAGTAAATCCTTATGTTATGTCGCTTTTTAAAGCTATGTTACACAGCCTGAATCTTTGAATGGAATTTTAAGTGGCTGATACATCTAAGTATTCAGATGCAATCCTGACAACATCATTAAGGATCATCTTATTCATCCGCTTTACTGAAAGTTCAGGAAGCTCTGGACAGATGGTCAGCTCACTGCTCTAACTCCCTTTTGTTTATCAAGTCTGTCAAAATCCTAGGAACATGTGTCTTAATATCACAATGGAACATTTTTTAGATAAACAGTAGCTTGCAAAAAGACAAGGGGTTGTTTTTTAAATTTCCAATTAGCTGGCTTGGTTTTATGTAATTGTAATTGCATGTTTACTTTCTCTGCAGCTTAGAATAAATCCTTACTTTCTGACGCAAAATGAATGTAAGAAGCAATTTTAGCATATTTATAAACAATGCAGTTTCATCAATTTTAAATAATAATTTGCTGTTGGGTCCTAATTCATTATTACTTATGGGCTGATAGCATCTTGTCCATACCCGTGATGACTCAAGTGTTATGAATCTAACGTGCTTTGTCCACATTCCATTCTTCTTGGAAGTGTTAATGTTGTAAACACTGGTAACAGCAGTAAGCAACAAAGAGGAAGTGAAATCACTTCAAAGAAAACCTTTTCCTTTTCTTAACTGTTTTTAAACATTTGTATGGTGAGTCATGGTGCCAGAAAGATAAAAATTCCTGCATCATGGCTGTTTGTTTCCACATTCCATTAATAGACTGGAAACATGAACAGGACGCTCAAAAATTAAAAAAAAAATTGTATTAGTTGAAGAACTTTTAATTATTTTACTGTGATTTGGTGAATGGGAATTTAAAATGCGAAACAGGGCAGAACACTTTTTATGGACTATTGTCACTAGAGAAAAGGTTTTCTAATGTCTTATGATATCCACAAGGCCTGTCTTCTTTAGAAGGTTTTTGCAAAAATAAGCTGATCCTACAGCAAGGTCACTGTGGCTGTTGTAGCTCATTCATTATTTTGTCATTCACTCACCCATTCATTAAAGTTCATTCATTAAAAAGTATTTTTGGAATGTCTTTAGTGTGAATCAGCTTGCTAAATCCAAAGGGATACAAAGATAAATAAGACAGATTCCCTGCTCTCCAACAGCTCCTGATGGAGAGGAGAAGAAAAGAAATGTATCTAAGTACGAGGTAGCAGAGAAGCACTTAGGCAACCCCAGAGAGGGAGGGATGAGTGAACATCTGAATTGTTCTGAGAGCAGGCCGTGGGACCCTGTGCTGTGCCAGTCTGGGAGACAGATTGATTCAATCATCTTTTGCCCATATTCCATTCCCTCCAGCTCCTTTCTATTATATATTTTCTCTTTTTCTCATTATACTTTGACCTTTCTCATTTTTCTCTGTCTTCTTTCTTGAATCTGCTCCTGTTTACTGCTCTCTGCTCAGTTCACATGTCACCCATTTCCAATTCTTAGTTTTTCGTTTTTTGCCCCCTTTTTTGTGGATGGATGAGTGGGGAAATCCCTGTTTGATTTTCAGAGGAGTAATGGTTTTGTTTAAGATATGTCATAAACATTGTAAAGATTGTCTGACCCTGGAAAGTGATCTTTCTTTGTGCTAATCAAGAATAGGAATAAAGTAAGGAACAAAAGAATTGCTAACTAGAAGGAAGAGTGCAGAGAGGTGTTAAGGGGAGCCGGAAAAAACTACATACCGTGGTAGCTTCCTTTTCTTTGTATTCAAGTCCTCCTCTCTCTCTTTTTATTGGCTTTTTTTCTGGTGGGAAGATGTCTTAGTACATTTGCTGTTGCTATAACTTGAGCAGCACAGACTGAGTGACTTACAAAGAATAAAGGTTTACTCAGCTCACAGTTCTGAGGGCTAGGAATTTCAAGATCATATAGCTGAATCTGGCAAAATCCTTCTTGCTGCTGGGGACTGTCTGGTGTCCTGGTGCAATGTTTCTTTTCACCTGATGAGACAGAACACCCCAGTTCAGCTTCCTCCTCTTACAGAGCCACAGCCTTCTTAGATTGGGGCCCCACCTTTGTGGCCTTCTCGCTTAACCTAAAGTACTTCCCGAAGCCCTCCCCGTAGTGGGATTAAGTTTCCACTGTTGATAACGCACAGTGGGGATTAAATTTCAACATGAGTTTTGGTGGAGACCTTCAGACAATCATAGGAAGGACAGGTCTCTCCTGGCAGAGGATGGGAAGAGCTAAGAGTCTGAATTAATCTTCTTTCCTTCAGAGAACTGGGCTGACCCCAGAAAAGGCAAATCTTTCAGACTTCTAGACTTCACTTGGGATGGCTCATGCGCTAATGATAACTATGCCTCTCACTGAATAGATCTCTATTTTATGTCCAGGTCCCTGCTGAGCACGTTCATAAGCATTCTCTTCATTCAGTCCTCACCAGGTGTCCATAGTGAGGGAATGTGTCCTCCTTTTGTCCAAAAGGAAAAAGAGGCTCAGAGGTAACGAGACTTACTGGGGGCCTGGTTGGGATTACAAACCCAGGTCTGTCTAACTGGGAAGCCATGCTCTTCTCTTATGCTGGCCTGGCAGGACCCTAAAGGAATTGCTCATTGAGTCCCTTCCTTTGTCCCCACTGTGGCGTCTGCTCCTTCATACTCCCTGTTTCTTATCTTCAGGTACATGTCACATGTAATCAGCAGTGACACCAGCTGTGCCTGCTCCAGGTGGCTTCTCTTTGCAGGTTGTGCATGTGTAGATTCACGTGTTCCCGTGCACCCAGAAGGTGTTCAGCTTTCATAGGTGACAAACTGAAGCACAGGGGGACTGATTGCTCCCCAATAGGTCATAACACTGGGCTGGTGTGGTAGCACTAGGATCCACACAGTGCTCAGAAAAAGGAACCCTGTTCTGGCTGAGTTCCCTTTTGGGGAGACACACCCATTGCGAAAGAGGAACTTGTGGCCTCTGAGTCATGCTGTATTGGTGGGAGTTTAACCACAGCTCTCAGATCAGGGCCAGGCAGGGTGTGTAGCACTGATTCCCTGGGATGCAAATCTTCTCACTCCAGCTGACTTCATGCAGTTAGTGATGTGGCTGAGGACCGAGCTGGGGACAGATGCTGACATGCAGTGTTCCACAGCCTGTTGGCTCCTGCCCAGCACTGAAGGGCTCCAATAAAGGACTCTGCATTTCTACCCAGACTTCCCCACCTAGTTTCTTGCCCTTCACCCTGCTACCTACTTTCTGTTCCTTTTCTATTCGCTTCCCAATCACTAGTTCTCCCATGCCCTGTTACATACAGCTGCTGAGTAAAATAACAGAAACCCTGTAGCAGGGCGGGGAAAGGAGCAAAGCCTGAAGCCTGACTGCTACCATATTTTCTGGAAAATAAGATCGGGTCTGATATTAATTTTTTCTCCAGAAGATGCAACAGGGCTAATTTTCAGGGGATGTCTTATTTTTTCATGTACAGTAATCTACATTTCTTCATATAAACCATCTACATTTATTCATTTATTCCTCTACAAAAATCTACGTTTATTCAAATACAGTCATGCCATCTTCTCCTGGAACACTGTCAAAGCTCTCCAGACCCCATAGTGCAACCTGAATTTCTTGTGACTCCGTTTGCTATAGAACCATTGGCCCCAGTTGCTCACATCCAGCAACAGAGCCCTCTTTAAGTGAGCGCTTCTTGTCCATGTAGCCTGCTCGTAGTGCACTGGCAACACAGCTGTCGGTAACTTTATCCCACGGACTCATCACCCAAGTCACAGCCTTTTGCAGGCTGGGATTCACCAAGTTTCCATTAAATCAGGTGTTAATTGAAGACTTAAGAGACAGGAGTGGCAACAAAAATGATGATAGTTAAGAAGGATGGTCCACACAAAAGCCACAGAAAGCACCAATATTCAGAAAACGTTTCTTTATTTCACATGAGTGTCTTTAGTACATCAATTGCAACACAAGGCATATTGAATTATGAAGACTCACATTGGACACAACCACGTCCGTTCATTCTCAAATGCACTTGTTATTTGTGCATCGTGTCCGTACTTCAATTGGTCATTGGGCAGTAAGTCTGGAGTTCAGCTGTTTATATAGGTGCTTACTTCTCATCTGAAAGCCCCTCCTTAGGTATTTACAAATACCTAACTATAATTTATATTATCACTTATTTTAAGTATTAATGTCAGTAATATTTACTTATATTTAATTGCATATTGATATTTCACTTTATAATTCAATATGTCTGTCATGTGTTGCAATGGGTTTACTAAATTCATCCATCTGACTGATGTTCTTAACTGAGGCTTATTTTGGGAGTAGGACTTATATGATGAGCATCCTAAAAAATCATGCCAGGTCATATTTTCCAGTGAGGTCTTCTTTTTGGGGAAACACGATAGGTTTAAATCCCAACTCTCCTTCAACTAGCTATGTGACCTTGGGCAAGTTGTTTAACCTCTCTGTGCTCCAGATTTGTCATCTGTAAAGTGGGGGCATAATAATCTGCCCCCCACATAATGCAAAGCCCTTGTCATGGTGGTAACTCTTGTTTGTTTCATTTACACTTCAGCTGTCTGAGCTCTTTCTCTTCTCCTGTCTCTGCCCCTTTGCTGACATAAGAAAGTCAGGCCCTCCTTGTTCTACAACTGCTCCATGTATGGCTTCACCTGAGTACCCCTGAGATCACCCCACGGCTTGCCTCTCTCCCTACCACCTCCAGCCAGCCCCTGAGCCCCATATGCCTCAGTCCCCACCTTATGAAATGACACTGTGGGGAACACAGCCCTCCCCACACCTGAGAGCTGCTGAGACATGTCATTTTCTTTCACCCCATTTCTTTTGGGTCAGGTGACTTTATCTTGCCTCTTCCTGTGTGGCCCAGCGTGAACCTTGTGTGGTTACGCAAAGCGTGATAGGTGATTTTCTTTTCATCTTCAAAAAATCTTGTACAGTTCATAAAATATTTTCGAATCACACCCCCACCAAAAAAAAAAAACGTTAAAAATGTCACTCAACCATGCTAGAACTGTTAGTATGGCCTATGCTGGGTTGGTCTGAGGAGGCAGAAATTTGCTATGCTAAGAACCTTTTGTGCCAATCCCCTTGGGGCTTCTTTGGTCATTCCTTTCCTGGGTCTGGTTCCTGGGAAAAGTCTCTGTAAGGCTGAAATGGCTCACACCGGCGTCGTTCTCTAATCCTTGGATATATCTCATTTTTCTCCACCAGGGAAAAAAGTGAGTTTGGTCAGCCCCTTCGCAGGACTGGATGTGGAAAGCTACGCTGGCTACATCACCGTGAATAGGACCTGGAACAGCAACCTGTTCTTCTGGTTCTTCCCGGCGCAGGTAGGCCAGAAGGCGGCCAGCGGGAAAGCTGCTGGTGCTCCTTGCTCCGGGTCTGGGAATGTGAATGTGTTCACATTTCCCCTAAAAATAAGCACAAGCAACTCTGAGCAGTATTCCTGTTTATGGGCAGGAAACAAATGTTTGTAGACTCTGGGAGGGATCCAACTTTGAAATCTCTCACGGCCTTATTTGGCATGTTAGTACAACCACCTTTTTCCTGCCACGGTCTTCTTCCTATCTTTTTGTTGGTTTCTAAAAATAGTAGGGGTTAGGATGGACAGGGGTCGCCTACCTCAGGAAGTAGAAAGGACTGAAATGAACAGTTAATACATGTGGGAATTGAATCCACCTCACTCTCCTATGGCTGCCCTGTCTGTGGTCTGCAGGGGTCACTCATCTTCCTAGGTCCCTGTAGACACAAGCAGCATGTCTTTGTACTTTTGCCAATACTATTTAAATAGTTCACTTCCAAGTGCATGAAGTGGACACTTTAAGTTTTGGGGTGCTACTGGGGATATTGGTAGAGGTGTTACGATACATACACAAATTTTATTCCACACAAGATGCAGAGTAATTTTCTATTTTTCTTCTCCTAAGTGAATTTTCTTTAAAAGGCAGAAAAAACAAAGGAAAACTAGCTCTTGGAAGGTGATATTTATATTTACATACAGCAGTGTTTCTTATAATAACTGGGTAAATTTCTAAAGCCAGGGTAATTTTCAAGTTAAATTGTTTTTATTGGTATTGGTGGGCCATATTTTCTTCACTTTTCATTTTTGCTTTCTCAACCACGTGACCAATCAATTCCAAACCAACCTGCTGTGGGGTGGGATGGCCATGGGGCATATGAGAAATCCAGAAGAATTCCAGGTATAATTTTGGTGTCGGATGATCACCTCTAGATGAAGAAAGAGTTTTTTATTTCTTCCTCAGTGTTACTGTTGAGTAGGGAAAGTCAAGTGTCTTCAGCTCTGAATTTAGGGAGACCCTTCAGGGCAGGACGAGTGCAAGGTTAGCTCTCTAGCCTCCTGTGTGTCTCCTGATGGTGCCCGCCTGGAAACCAGAGTGCCAAAGGAGTATTGTGGTGCTGTCTGTCCCCAGAGCTCTTCTACCAGGGGACAGAACAGGATGCAGAAGGCAAAGAATGGACCTCCAGAGGCCGACAGAAAATAACCAGGTCGACTGTCTTGAGGAGACTTGATGTAAATTCAGCCTAGCCTAAAAATATGATCACTTTCTCATAGTTGAGCTTTTTTTTTTTTAATCTTATTCTTTCTTGTTTTGTTTGTTTTATTTTGGTCATTCTTGTTTCAGACATCAGATGTATACTTGAGTTCAAACATAATTTGATGATTTTTGTGAATTTCTAGCAAGTTTTTAGTCTCAAAATCATCTTTGTTTCTTGACTTCGACATCTATGTGTATTTCTTTTTTCCACACATTGTTAACCAGTCTTCAGTTTACTCCCAAAACTCTGCTACTGAAGTCTCTCTGAAGTTTCTTACTTACTGATCTAGAAATACAAATATGGATTTATTTATTAAAAATCAACACATAAAAATTGCACAAATTTATGGGATACCATGTGATGTTTTGGTAAATGTATATTTTGGGTAAAACATTGCACATATTTTGGGTGTACCAGGTTTTATATGTATACATTTTGTAATGTTCAAATTAGGATAAGCATTTATTTCCTCAAATATTTATCATTTCTTTGTGGTGAAAGCATTTAAAATCTTTTCTGCCAGCTTATTTGAAATACACAAGACATTACCAAAATCTCTACTTACCAGAACTTCTCCTGGCTATAACTTACTACCCATTGACTAACCTTCCCCAAACACTTCCTATACACTACCCTCTGGTAACTACCCTCAACTTCTGTGAGATCAATTTTTAAAAATCTTTCTGTGAATGAGATCCCATAGTATTAGTCCTTCTGTCTCTTTTTGTTTCACTTAATACAGTGTCCTCCATTTCCAGTCATGTTGTCAGAAATGACGGGATTTCATCTCTATTTATGGCAGAATAGTGTTCTGCTGTATCATTTGCCACATTTTCTTTATCCATTTATTAGTTGATCAACACTTAGACTGACTCCATTTCTGTTGGTGGGAATGTAAATTCATACAGCCATTATGGAAAACAGTATAGAGGGCCTTCAAAAAATTTAAATTAGGACTACCATATGATCCACCAATCCCAGTACAAAATATACATCCAAAAAAATAATAATAAAATTAGCATGTCAGAGAGACAGCTGCATGCCCATGTTTATTCCTGTACTACATGCAATAACCATAAAATGGAACAAACCTCTGTTTTCTGTTTTTTAAAGTCTCCTTAATTTCTATGAAGGTTCAGAAACTATTCTATACACATGCATTTTTCTATCACACCTATCACTGTCACTAAAGTTATTTATTAACTTCTTTATATTAGTTTTCTTTGCTATTATAACAATTTATCAGGCAGGTGCTTATGCCGCTGAGCTAAATCTCTGGCCTTATAAGAATTTATCACAAATTTAATGTCCTAAAACAACATAGATTTTATTATTTCACAGTTTTTTTAGGTCCCAAGTCAGACAAAGGTCTCAGTGGGCTGAAATGAAGGTGCGGGCAGCACTTTGGCCCCCCTGGATGCTCCCAGGGAGATGTCATTGCTTCTTGCAGTTTCTAGATGCTACTTGCCTTCCTTGGCTCATTCCTTCCTCCATTTCTGAAGCCTGCAGTGCCTGACTGAATCCCTCCTATAGCTGAATCCTTCTCATATTGCATCACTCTGGTGATTTCCATCCTTTTCTCATTAGCTTTCTCTGATTCATTTTCTGCCTCCTTCTGCTGCTTTTAACGACCTTTGTGATTATACCTAGATAATCCAGGATCATTTTATTTTAAGGCCAGTTGACTGAGAGGCAACCTTATCTTCCCTTTTCCCTAACAGAGTCATGGGTTCTGCTAATCAGGGCATTTTGGGGGAGCTATTATTCTTCCCAAAATAAGTACTTCATGGTTTAGCTTAGATTGGAGGTTCTCAACATGTTCTTTCTCAGTGATCCTCACATTCTGTAGCATTTAAGATTCCTTCTGACTTCCCTCAGAGATCCTGATTTATAAATTGGGAGAGGCTCGTAAGTTGCAGAATTACCAGGCGGACCACACGTGCAGCTCCTGGCCCCAGTGTGTCTCACACTTTCACTGGAAAGAAGCACCTAGACCAGTGCTTCTTTGGAGAGTGTGCGTTGTCCCCTGCACCCGTGAGGCACGAAGGTTACAGTGAGTGTTTTTAGAGGACAAGTGCAACCTTTGGAAATCAGCTTTTGTCATCCTGCTTGGACCTGTTGAGCTCAGCCTCCACCCCACCCTCTTCTTCTCATTCTCTGCTCCCTGACCCCCACCTCAGCTGCAGAAACCTGATTGCTTCCTTTCTCTTCTGCTTTGTTACCTGTTTATATACCGGTAAGCTCCTCATTGACTTTTGAATAATCCAGATTTATAAAAATGAGAACTAATGGTAAGGGAAGAGATGAGACAGAAACAAAACAAAAACCAAGTCTCTCTTTTTTTTCTTTTCTTCCACTTCCCCTGAGCAGGTGAGATGGAGAGGATGTCCTCGGACCATAAATTGGTTCAGTGAAAAGGACTCAGTTTCTGCCTGTCCTGCTGCTGCCAGAATAAGGCCTGAAACCTCCCTGCTTTAAACAGTGGCTGGTTGCTTAGTGTGTTGTGATTTTCCCCCTTTAATCAATGAAAACTTGAGCAAAGTATGTTCTTTTGGATCCAGTTCCATAGACGTGAACACATGCTTCTGTGATCCAAGAAGACATGAATGTGAAGCCGTCAGAACAGGGAAGGTCTTCATGCATGTGATATTCCTTTGGAAGTGGTAGGCGCAGCTTCAGGGAGAGAAGGACAGAGATGGAAAGACAGTGCCATAGACAGGTGTCACTCTCTGGCACCTGGGACTGATGGTTCCCAGACCTCCTCACTGAGAAGCCACATACGGAGGCAGATATTCAAGGCTTTCAGCTGTAAATTAAAGAGCAAGTGTGGTAGGAAGTAGATTAAAGTGTGTAAGAAGGAAAAGCACCCATTACTCAAGCAGGAGAGACTCCCTTTCTCTTGGTAGAAGTTTCAGTTTTTGTCCATCACAGGGAAGCAGCTGACGCTGTCATCAGGAGAGAAATGACCCTTTGAAAAAACCAAAGGTAGAGAAAATAGAGATCCAGGAAGGATGCTGCGCTTGTAATATCCTCTGAGTAGTTTTTTGGGATGCTGTGTCTCAAATTAGTTTTTAATCTTCCTTTTAATTCTGAGATTCACCCTTGCTATTGTATACAAATCAAAGCATAATAAACTCCAGAACTCCAAATTGGTGTGTGGTGGGAGCAGAGTAGGAGAAATGAGTAGGTAGTCTGCCTGCTATAAAAAGTATAATGAAGCCAATAAAAATTCAACAGCTAGAGTGGTTGCTGTTAAGTGAACATTGACTACATGCTAAGCACTGACTTTTTCTTATTTTAGCCTTGTAAGAGCCCCAGGAGGAAGGAATTCTTTTCCTCATTTTATAAATGAACAGAATGGCAGAAAGTAAATAACCCCAAGTTACCCAACTGGAAATGGCAAAATTGGAATTTAAAACTAGGTCTCTAACCCATAAATCTTTGCTCTTGACCATCTTGTATTAAATCTTGAGAAAAGTAAAAGGGAGTCATGGAACACAGGAGTGTATGGTGAGTAAAAGTAGAAAAGTATTTTTTCAGCTGGGCCTGGTGGAGCACACCTGTAATCCCAGCATTCGGGAGGCTGAGACAAGAGAATCTTGCAAGTTCGAGACCAACCCGGGCTACAAAGTAACCCCAAGGCCAGCCTGAACTCTTAGTGAGACCCTGTCTCAAAAAACCAAAAAAAAAAAAAAAAAAAAGCATTGTTTCCTGAGTTAGTCAGGCTTGAGTAAGAATGGCTGTACCTCTTACGCCACACGCAACCTTGGCATGTTTCCTAGTATCTCTGAGCTTTAGTTTCCTGGATTTAAATTAGGAGTCAAAACAGCTATGGCACAGTGGTTTTGAAACAGCAGCAATAATGTGGCATGTTGAGTTGTGCCTGACATATAGTACACCATAGTTGTTATTGTTATTTCATTATTATTATGATTACTTTTGTGTTATTAACACAAATACTGTGCTATGCAGAACTAACCCAGTCACAGTTTGGGAAGTTAAAGAAGACAGGCGTTAGAGGGAAATTCCAACTCAGAAGGATGTGATTAACAGCCAAAAATGTGGACTAATTGGTACTAGGAAGGAAATTACTAAGTAACCTTGGGATTTTCATATTTAAGAAGATAAAGGACATTTAGATTATTAGTACATATAACTATCATCCTTTACATGGGAGATGTCCAGTATTTCACTCCATCTGAGGTGCTGTGAACTCATTTAAGCAAAACTTGAAGATTAGTTACCTCAAGTATCATAGGGCCCAATCTCAGGGCTCTCAAGGTTAGGCTAGACCTCTTTATCTAAGGTCTGCATCTTGTTCCTCTGACCTGGGATTCCTGGAATCCTTATCTCTGTTAGGTGATCACACAAGGGGTTGGACAGGCTGAGTCATGACTGGAATCTGGGGGTGGCATACAAGAAAGTACTCGCTCAGGTTTCTCCAGTGTGGACCCCGCGTAGTCAGATACCAGGGAAATCAAGGTGGCACAGGATTAGGCTAGCAGGGCACCCTTAAATCAATCATCTGGTGAAGGGGAAGGGAACTGCCCTGATATACCTAGTCCAAAACAGAAGATGGTACAAGTCTATATTCCAAATCATAAGTGGGAGCAAGCAAGACAACCTCTCCTCAGAGTGGAGGGGTAGAATCAGGCCCCACAGGGCATCCATGTGGTCCCAAGTACACTCATTTGTCTGAGCTTCTTCAGTAAGAGTCTGTGTGGTAGAAGTCAAGGATCTCCAGTTTGCTGATGCTCATCAGAACTACCTAGAAGCTTAAAACCTGTGATGGATCCCCCTGTTCAATGTCCAGCCTTAGCCATGTTCAATGTCCAGGGACTCTGGTCCTGCTGATCTGGACTAGTGTTTCTAAAATACTCTGTAGTGACCCCAAAGCAACTAATCTTTGGGCTTGAATCTGGGGAGGGGGGAACAACTGGAGGTCAGGAAAGAGATTTTAATTCCAGGTTGTAGTTCCTGACTTCATAACTTGGAACAGGACATTTATACTTCCCGAGCCTCAGTTGTCTTGCATAGAAATAAAGATGTGAAACCACAGAAATATCTAAGGTTCTGTTTCATTATTGCCTTCTTGTTTCTATAGTTTAAGCCAGATTGCCTACAAGACATGCTTAAATTTACTATCTAAGCTGTAAAGATACCCAGGAGCTCTAAATCAGACTATGGGTTGAGTGAGTGAGCTCTTGAGTTTGCAGCCTCTCTGGTAGACTCCAGGTTAGTCTCTCATGGTCTTTGTCCTTTGGTGTGTGTGCGTTTGTGTAGTCCCTATCCATTTGGGACTAACTAGCCTTCATGACAACTGTGCAGTGGCAGAAATGATGCTGTGTGACTTCAGGCTAGCTTATCATCTCTTGAATCCATTATTTGAAAGGATGGGTGGATGCTATGTCGGGAAGCCCTTCAAGGAGCCATGTAGAGGGGTCCACATGGAGAGGAGACAAGGATTCTGCCTTCCAGCAGCACCAAATTTGAGAGTCCAATCCAGCCCCCGTCAAGCCCTCAGATAGCTGCAGGCAGGGTAAATTGATGACAACCTCACAAGAGACTCTGAGCCAGGACTGCACAGCCAGACCTCTCCAAATTCTTGACCCACAAAAAGTATGAGTGATAATATATCATTGTTTTCTTAATCCATTAAGTTTGGGTGAAAGTTATGCAGCATTAGATAGTCAGTACTCTCCCTTGTCTTGTTCTTTTGGGCTGACTGTGATATCTTGTGACAGGTGGCATCTACTTCCTAACCTTATTTTTTTTCTTTGTTTTTTGTTTGTTTGTTTGTTTTGTTTTGTTTTGTTTTGTTTTGTTTTGTTTTTTCAGTGCTGGGGATCAAACTCAGGGCCTTTACACATGTAAAGCAAGGACTCTACCACTGAGCCCCAGCCCCAGTCCCTACTTCCTAATCTTATGGGATTGGAATCTAGGGATTGGTGATTACTATGTGTGCATGCATCTCTTTCTCTCTCTCTCTCATTCTCTCTCTCTCTCTGTGTGTGCATGCATGCATATGTGCATGTGTGCGTGTGTGTGTATGTTTGTTTCTGTTGGCAGTGGTATTTTGCCACTTGGTTCCAATTCTCCCTCTTTCTTTTTCGTCAAGAATAGAGTTTTAAGCCGTTTTTCTGTTCAGTGAGTATGATATTTAGCTTTGTCAGTAGAGGGAGCCGGAGGGACATTCCAGGAGAAAGTTGGTTTCTCTTCTTGTTCCCTCTCCTGTTTTGCTTTTTCTTGGCCTCACTGCCCAGACTGCCATCAGTGCCTTTGTGAGAACATCCTGTGACACTTGGCCTTAGCCATGTACCCAGGGCCACCAAGATCCTCAACAAAGGTTGCATCCCTGAGTCTGTCCAGGGACCACTTGGCTGTGCACCCCACAAACATGGGCACCATGTTTATTAGTCACTTTTCCACAGCTGGGACAAAACACACACAACTTAAAGAAGAGAGGTTTATTTCGGCTCACAGTTCCAGTGGATTCAGTCCATGATTGACTGGCTCCAAGGCAGAAATTATATGAGAGAATGGCATGGGGAGGAGGCTGTTTATCACATGGTGGCCAGCAAAGAGCATGAGAGAAAGGAGGAAGCAGGAACAAGCATACTGCAATCTTCCAAGTCATGTTCTCAGTAGTGCACTCCTTCTGACTAGGCCTGTCTTGGTTACTTTTCTCTCGTTGCTGAGACAAACACCTGACTCCCAAAGTGAAGGAAGGAGAGGTTTATTTAGCTTACAGTTTCTGGGGATTTCAGTCCATAATCAGCTGACTCCAAGGCGGGGTGGCATGGCACTGGGGCAACACTTCAAGGCAGCAGCCAGAGCAAAAGAGGGCAGCCGTTCATGGCGGCTGCAAGCGGCAAGAGCAAACCGAGCCAAAGAGGAAAAACACGCCCCCATTCCGACCTCACGTTATATGTCGGCTCCGCCCCTGGGCGGGTGCAGAGCTCACACCATCGATCCCAGTGCTACACAACGAATCAATCATAGATGTTAGATTCAGCCATGACTACATGAGGCTTGGGGGGGCCATCTATATACAAACCGTAACATTCCACCCATGGCCCCCCAAAGACTCATGTATATCCCTCATACAAAAGACATTTAGTCCATCTCCAAGGGTTGCCAAAGTCCTAACAGTTTCAGCATTGCTGAAAAGTCCAAGTCCCAAGTCTCCTCCGAGATCTAAGGCAAACTCTTAGTTGCAAGCCCCTGTACAAAGGAAAAAACAAAGTTAAACATTTCCAACATGCAATGGCACAAGATAGACATTACCATTCCAAAACATTACATTACCATTACAAACAGGGGAATACAAAGCATTGGAACCAAAGTAAATCCAAAATCCAGCAGGGTAAATGTTAAATCCTATAGTTGCTTGTCCAGCCTCTGAAGCAAATTGTGAGCTCCAAAGGGCTTGTGTGGTTCCACCCCTATGGCACTTCTAGTGGTCACCGATCTTGTGGCATCTCTCTTGTGCCGGCTCTGCTCCCCCATTGCAGCTTTCCTCCGATAATCCACATTCCTGGCTTTTCCAAACTTCTGTGCTCCATTGCACGTTTGGCTTCACACTCACAGCTTCACACACTGCCCTCTCCAGGGCACACTGCCTGGCCTCCCAGGCCCTCTGAAATCGGGGTGGAAGCCTTCTTAACCTCTGAGCTTGTGCATTCTGCATGCACCTAAAACCAGCACAACGTGGATGATGCCAAGGTCTACAGCCAGCTGGAGCAGTAGGCAGGCTTTCCTCTCTCTTGGCTGTAGGGGTCAAGTGCCTGGATTGCTGGGCACTCTGAACCTGATTGTGAGGAACAGATTTTCTATGCTGCTGCTGCCATTCTGGAACCTCTTGGGGCCTCTGCCACCACTCTGGAACATGGTGCTCTGAGGCTTTCTCCTCAAAGCAAAGTCTTTCACCTTTGCAGTTTGGAAGCTGCAAAGGTTTAAGACTTACTGCCTTTTGCACTGCCTTCAGGCCATCTTTTCTATTTCTCTTTTCCTCAGCAATCAAGCTCTCAACTTTATCTTTATAGTCCAAAGCTTTATTGGAGCATCCTTTCTGGCCAAACTCATGTTTCAAATCACCCTGCTGGGCTCTGTGCTCTTGATTTGCAATGTAAATCTGGCTAAAAGCCCCCAACAATATCCATGCCACGGCCTCAACATTCGACTGCCTTGATATTTCTTTTGCTAGATTAGTCAGTCCACCATCCTTAATCTCAGTCTCAGGCAAAGTCTCTGGACATGAGCAAAATGCAGACAAACTTTCTGCCAAGCCATAACATACATCAACTGGAGTCCAACACCCAATACAGTCTTTCCTCCCAGCAGAAACCTCCCAAGCCTGGTCTTTACCAGCAGGCTCTACATCAGCCTTCTGGTCTCCTGAACTCTGACCAGAGTCTCCCCTACAGAACAGCCTAAGCTGTTCCAGGGCTTCTCTTACAGGTGACATCTCTGAACATTTCCAAACTCTTCCCACAAGCCATTCCCAAAGGCTCTTGAACCACATGGTCAGATACAGTCACAGCAACAACCCCACTCCACTGGTACCAAATTCTGTCTTGGTTACTTTTCTCTCGTTGCTGAGACAAACACCTGACATCCAAAGTGAAGGAAGGAGAGGTTTATTTAGCTTATAGTTTCTGGGGATTTCAGTCCATAATCAGCTGACTCCAAGGCAGGGTGGCATGGCACTGGGTCAACACTTCAAGGCAGTAACCAGAGCAAAAGGGGGCAGCCGTTCATGGCGGCTGCAAGCGGCAAGAACAAACCGAGCCAAAGAGGAAAAACACGCCCCCATTCCGACCTCACATTGTATGTCGGTTCCACCCCTGGGCGGGTGCAGAGCTCACACTGTCAATCCCAGTGCTACACAACGAATCAATCATAAATGTTAGATTCAGCCACTTCCATGACTACATGAGGCTTGGGGGGGCCATCTATATACAAACCGTAACAAGGTCCCAACTCTGTGAGACTTTTTGGGGACATTTTAGATCTAAACTATAACACTCTGCCCTTCACCCCCAAGAAAGTTCTGTTCATGTCATTATGCAAAATACATGTAGCCCATCTCTAACAGTCACCAAAATCTTAACAGTTGCTGAAAAGTCTAAGTCCAAAGTCTCCTCTGGTACTCAAGGCAAACTCTTAGCTGTGACCCTACTGTAAAAGATCAAAAAGAAAGTTGACTACTTTCAATATCCATTGGCACAAGCTAAACATTCCCATTCCAAAAAAAGGGGGAATAAGTGAATAGACAGAAATCAGACCAAAGCAAGACTGAAATCCAGCAGCACACACATTAAAATCTACAGCTGTTTGTCCAGCATCCAGGGAAAATTGTTGTGAGACATGAGCTCCAAAAAGCCTTACCTCTATGGTCTTGCTGGTTGCACCCCACATGGCCTCTTTCTTGTACTGTCTCCACTCACTGACTACAACTTTCCTCAGTGATAATCTGTGTTCTTTGTATCTCACACTTCCTGGGGTTACCACTCAACTTTCAGCTTTACTCTCACAACTTCACGTACTGCCCTGTTATGGGTTCTTTGCAGGGAATGTGACCCTGTCACACATTTTTACATGGACTCACAGGACTTCTGATATTGGGGAAGCTTCAGTGACCCTATAATTTTCATCATGCATGCCTGAAAAAATCAGCACTATTTGGATGACATCAAGGTCTGCCGCCAGTTTAAGCAGTAGTAATACCCCCTTGAACCACAGCTGCAGCAGCTTCTGAGTACCTGGATGGCTGAACTCAGGGATATACTTTCCTATGCATCCCTGAATAAGCAGAGTGGCCTTGAATGAGCAGGCATCCCAGGGACTGTGTGTTCTCAAATAAAAGACTTACAGTTTTGTACCCTTGAGCCTGAAATGGGTGGAGTCTTGCTGATTTACCAGATGTCCTCAAAGCATAATTATTTATGGCCTTGTGAAAAAAAAAGGCATTTTAATGCTAGTCTTTTCAGCAAACGTGCTGTGCTTTGTTCCAGCTTTGCAAGTGCTTTTCTTTCAGGTGAAACTGCCAACTTTTCAAATCATTCAGAACTGCCATTTACCCCTGATTTGCAGTGTAGATCTGGCCAGAAGCAGCCAGTAGTACCCATGCCACAACCTGAACGTTGGATTGCCTTGAAATTTCTTTTGCCATATTAATTAGTCCACCATCCAATGTCAATATCCCATAAAGTCTCAGAACATGGGCAAAATATACACAAATTTTCTGCCAAAGCATGACATACATGGTCTCTTGTCCAGCTCCTAATGGAGTTTTTCTTTTCAGCTGAAACTTCCTGAACCCCACCTATACTGTCCACATTCTAGTCTGCATTCTGATCTTCTGAACTCTAAACAATATCACACTAACCAGTCAAGCATTGCTCACAACATTCTAGGGTTTCTCCAGGTTTCATCTCCAAATCTATCCAAACTCCTCCTACAAACCAGTTCTGAAGGCTTCTGAACCACATAGTCAGGTACAATCACAAGAGTGACCCCTCTCCTGGTACCAAAAATCAATATGAGTCCCCAACAGGACCTGAATCCTGCAATTTAAAGGAGGAGAGGTTTGTTTTGGCCCAGTATTCTAGTTGGTTCACTCCATGGTCAACTGGTTCCAATGTAGTAATGAATGGTAGAAGAACATGACAGAGGACGGCAGTTCATCCCGTGATAACCAGGAAGTAGAGAGAGAAGGGAGGCACTTGGAGTAAGAATACACCATTCCAAATCACGCCCCCAGTGATCTGCCCCTTCTAACCAGGCCCCATTTCTAAACAGGAGACTTTAGGGGACATTCTAGATCAAAATCATAACACCATGCATTCCAGGCTTTTCTCTCTGTATAACCCTCTTCCCAGGGTTGGTCTCTTTGGAACAAGTATATCAGAGAACTTTGCCACCCAGTGGGTTTCAGCCATCTCTTCTCCACTGAGATCTGCATCACAGCCAGGAAGATCCTGTCCCCCTCCTTCTGGGTTTGACCACCTATTATTACTATCCACTCAGACTCAGATATTACTTATGAGTTTTCTTTATGTGTCTGTGGTTAATTCCCTATCATAGTTGTACTTCTTTATATTAAATTTCCTGTTTCTTGGTGCACACCTGGTGTGTTAGTTTTGAGCCTTTACTGGGTGCAACTCCTGGGGGAGTAGGCACTGTGGCATTCTGTCCTTACTTGTACCCAGTCATGCTTGTGATACTCAGGCCTTCTAAGGCCAGACACTGCAACTTGTAGCACAGTTAAAGACCAAATTTTTTCAGCTGATTAAAAAATGAACTGATTAATTACAGAGTGAAAATTTCAGAGTGGCTTCAGTCTTCTGTTTGGATCCTAAGTGATAGAGCCACCCGTTCTTTCTCTCTTGCTCAGAGACACCCAAGCAGGAAATGGACTGGCATGAGGAGCCTTCCAGGCCTTGGAGCTGGAGCAGCCCATTTTTCTCAGCTCTGTTCTGTCCAAGGCTGCACTCACTGTGCCTCATTCTTCCCTCTTGGCAGGTCAACATGCTTTGCTTCCTTCTCCTGGCACTTTGCTGATTTAGCAAACTGCAGTTTTCAGGTTTTCTTGTTCTTGGATTATGCAATCATCAGTGAAGAACTGTGGTTTCTCCAAGAGTTGCAGTATGATTGGCCCAGTTTGGATCAGGTGTTCTTCCTTGATCCAATCAGCTAAGGCTAAGAGTTCTGGGTCATATGATATAAACAAAACAAATGGGTCTTCTGCTTGCTGAATGGAAAGTCTGTTCTTAGGAAAGGAAGTGTCGATCAGAGGTGTTTCTTAAAATACAACTGCTACAGGTAGCTACTAATCCATTGGCAATGCTAGAAAGATCTGGAGATCTTGACAGTTGTCTTCTTTATGCTTCCCTAATTATCTTCTCTTTGTCATTACTTATGTCACCAGGAATCTGGAAAACAGGGTATAAGAGACAAAGCAAAGAGAAGGCAGTAGCTAAAAATGATAAGCTATAGAGCAGTATATTCATAGGGATATTCAAGCTCTGCAGAAACATGTGTGCCTGATTCCTTTTGGATAATTTGAATTTAAAATGGAGAAGAAAATAACTAACCTTTTCAGTCATTTTCTTCTGGGGCATCATGAAGGGAGTATAAGACCTCTTCTGCACACCTCCTTTCTCATTCTTCCTCCAGATTTTTGGCAGAGGCACAGACAGCAGCTGTAGCTACTTGGGAAAGGACTAAGACTCAGGTAGGAAGGTTAGGAAGGAAGATAGTAGAGAAGATTCTAGCGGGCCCGAAGCTGTTCACATTGATAAGTCAAAGCATGATGGGACTCTGAGGGAACTTGGGAGTGGTTTAAAGAGGTCTCACACAAAAAAATTTTTGAAAAAGTTCATTTTCTATATGATGATGCAGCGGCAATGATCGCAGACTTCGTGAGTGTCAACAGTAAGCACTCCAAGTAAAATTCCTTTGAAAAACACAAATGTCTTAAGCAAGTTGTTCATATGTGTTGGGAGTATGTGCGTAGAATTAAAATGGTTTTACATACCTGTTTAACAATTCCAGTCACAAAACTAATTGCTTTAAATAAAACGTTCTGCCTTGATTAACACCGTTAGTGTGGCAGCTGAAGTATCAGTGGAGCAGGAATCTGTGTGGTAAAGTGGGAGTCCATTCAGACGTACTTGGGGGAATTTAAAGACATTTACTTGGGGTACTAATGACTTCAATTAAGATAGAACACATTACTTAAACCAAGCAAATGATCAGCCTCTGCATATAAAAGTGTGAAGGAGGCCTTAATTAATTTACTAATTGCACTTCCGATCTTAAGTAGTACCATGGATTTGGATTTGTTAGTAGTTTAGTTGTTGTTTCCTCTCCCCAAGTGTAGTATCTTTCCTGGGGTAGAAAGAGAGGGGCGACTACAGTTTTGAACCCAGCTCTGGGGGTCAGGAGATGTCCATTTGCTTTGAATGACTTCTTGGTCCTAATTGTTCCCTAATGTGGTGAGATGTCTAAAATTCCCCAGAGCCATCCTAATAAAGTCCTCTGTGTAAAACAAGCCATATTCCTGGAAAGTACTATAATTATCAAGTCTTTAGCCCCCCCACCCCTATATATTAACTCAACCTTTCAGTGTCACGTTTGTGACCTAAGTGAGGTTATCTCTATTCTGTTTCTCCTTCTCTGTAATGCAGAGGAAAGCCTGGGGTCTGGTCTTGTGGGAAATGGGTGAAAATGAAGACTCAGTGAACATCATGGTGCTACTACACAGGCAAGGCATATCCATCTGGAAAGAAGTGGGGCAGAGTAGTAGTAGTTTAGTTTCTGTGAGTTTTGCCTGCTTCAAATGACAGCCCACGAAGATATAAAGTAAATGTGTTTCTTCACCATCATTGTTAATAAGCAGTGAAATGTGCTATGTGTTAGAAGTAGTGACATTTCCTCCTGTAGAAAATCCAGCACATGATACCTTGTCTCCTGGGCTGTTCATCCGGAACAATCCCTGAGGAAGGGATAGCCGAGTTCATGAATGGCCACCAGGGGTCGCCAGAATAATTGAAAGGGCTTCTGAGGCAAAACCACCATTGTTTCTTGTTCACCAAAGAAGGGTCCAGGTTTGTTAGCCCTGCATACCCACCTCTTCTGTTACTACACATACTTTTCACTTAAAGATCTAGAAATCTCTTGCCCCTTCTACAGTATTTATAATTTCCTTGTTGCTGTTTTGATCATTACTTCTGACTATGGTACTAGACCGCCAGTTAGTAGAGATTTGGTTTTCTTCTTATATAACTGTTTATTATTGGATTACTCATCTTAGCTCAGATAGTCCCTTGTCAGAGGCTCTCTTTGAGCATTTACCCTACTGTCCCTCTCTTCCTACTTCATGTCACCCATCCGTCTATCCATTTGTTCATTGTCTGTCTTCCCACTCCACCAGAAAAAGCAATCAAAGCTAACATTAAAAAATAAAAATAAAAAGGACTTAGCACTGTTTTTAATACTGTGCATATGTCAACTGTATAAATCTACACACATCCTTTGCAACTGCCTGTTATTATCTGTATTTTCAAGTACAGCACACTGAGACACAGAAAAGTTATAAAACTTCCCTAAGACACACAGCTGTAAAATAAAATAATCAAAATTTCAACTCTGGCAGTCTGGATTCAAAATCCATGTTCTTAACCATTAAATATTCTGCCTGATCGTGGGTAAGAGTTAGACAATGCCCTGTGAGTAGTTGGTGTTACATTAGATGAATTAATGTATCGGGATAAGTTCATAGTGTCATGCTGTTCAGCCGAAGGGTGGTATATATGAAGAGATGTCCACAGCAGGCTGTTGAGTGAACACAGCAAATATAGACGATCGATTAGCTGTGGTCTGATCCTAGTTTTGAGAAAAAAAATGTAGCCTATTTAGCAGGTATACAATATATGGATGTGTGTGTGTGTGTACATTGAGATATATAGATAGATATTTATGTAGCACATACAAAAATCTGAAAATGGTAAATATTGCCATGATAATTTCTAGGAAGGGAAATTTTTTAAAATACCAGTATTAAAAAAAAAACTTTAGTTAAGAATAAATACTCATTTTAATGCAGGTTGTGATGACACACGCCTGTAATCCCAGCGCTCAGCGGGAGGAGAGAGTAGGATCACAGCAAGCATGTTCAAGGCCAGCCTGGACCACATATAAGAGACCCTATCTCAAAAAACACACACACAAACACACACAAAAAAGTAAATACTCTTTTAATATTGCAAATGGTTTTAAAATTTTTTTAAAGCTTAAACAAATAAGTGCACTAATTCTCTTGTTTCATACATTCTTGAATCATAGTTTTAATGTAATTAATATTTTTAAAATCCTGAATTTGGTGACATAGTAAATAAATTAAAGCAGTTATTTCTTACTTTATTTCACCCTAAGTTTGCAATGTGGTTTGTTCTGGATGTCTTCATTAAATTAAAGTGAGGAGCAGGACATGGGAGAAGGTCTTCATTTTCACAATTGATATCTGAATGTATTGTTTTAAGGATTATCCATAGTAATTTCATGTCATTGTGGACATTACGCGTTAATACTGTGTAGTTAGTATTACAAATCTTGACATTACGATGTCATATTGTATTACAAATGTCTGCCTGCTGTGATAAAACTAACTCTTGGGTATTTAGCATTACTTACATACACATTTCTCTTTTGCATTTAATTCCAGATAAGGATGATACCAGTTTGTGGGCTGGTTGGCTCATCCACGTAGAAAGATGTATGCATGGGGTCTTCTTTAAAAACAGGATTCTTCAGGGGCTGTTGAGGCTCATTCACTTCGTTCAGGAAAGTACAGCTGAGGAGCCAGGTCAGCTGAGGTTAGAGGTGTGCGTGTGTGTGTGTGTGTGTGTGTGTGTGTGTGTATGTGTGTAGCTCTTATTAGTTAAGCATTCCAAGAATGCAGTGTTCTGTGCTTCACGGTTGCATAAGAAAGACACTTGGCACCAAGCTGTTGAACTTGACTTTGTAGTGTGACCACTCAGGACCAGGCTTTTTTTCCTGAGAGTCACTTTCATTGTTCCAGGTCACAGGAAGAGACAGACTTGCAAGGCTAGGGGAGGGGAACATGGAGGACAGGGAAGGATGAGCACAGACCGGAGGACTGGGTCACCTGACAGAGCAAACTCCTTCCACCTCACAGATTCTCAGCCCCAACTGCAGGTGAGAACCACCTGGCAGCTTTTGAAAAAGACTAGGGGTGCCTGCCCCCCTCTAGGCCAAAGGAATTGCAGTCCTTGGGGGTTGAGCCTAAGTAGAAGGATTTCTTAAAAACCTCTATACATTATTTTTACACAAGCCAAACTTGAGTGACCCTGGCTCCCTGAGAGTGCCCTGCCACCTCCAGGGGTTCACAATCGACCTTTGGGGGGCAGGGGGGTGGGGTGGGGGCTAGAAGGGCATGGGAATCAGTGGGCTACTGCGTCTCACATTCTCCAGGGGGCCAGAAAAGCAGGGGAGACTTCTTTCCAGATTCTGTGAGTTTTCTACCCCTTAACATGTTATTTGGTCCCACTGCCAAATGCTTACAAATACAAGGTGGTCTGGTGAATGGTACTGAATAGCGAGAGAGAGCATCTGAAAGGAGATAAATATATATTCAAACAAACCACTCATCATGGGCCCAGGCAGGTCAAGGCAGAGCGGGCTATTTGTTTAGCATATTTCACGCATTTTTTTCATCAGAGCATTCATGCAAGCCTGTGAGATAGGCATCATGGACATTTGGCATGTGAGGAAACTGAGGCTAGAAGAAGCAGAAAGCCCAGATGTCTCAGCTATTGCATGGCCAGGAAGAGCCATAACCCACCTAGCTCCCAAATCTAGGGCTCACTCTCTTCTTACAACATGTAAAAGCTGTCTTTTACTTTAACATTTCCCGCTGAGACTTAGCAAACAAAGCCCTGGTTTCCTCCATGCAATCATGAACATTTGGACACATGAAGCAGGGAGACTAACTTGTGAAAACTGATCAGGGAATCTATAGGACAACTAGCAAGAAAAAAATTACCGAATAACCCAATTTTCTCTTCTCCCATTTATCCATAACTTCCTAGTGTTTATCTTACTGGATTGCTAATATGTGCAGAACATACAGTCAGGTGCCACTTACTGACAGGACATATTCTGGGAAATTCGCCATTGGCCAGTTTCATTGCATGAACATCATAGAGTATATTTACATAAACTAAGATGACTACAGACGTCACAGGGTGGCATTATCTCGTGATACTGCAGCTGTATGTGTGGTCCATTGTTGACCAAAGCATCGTTATATGATTGTATATGCCACTGTCTGGGCTTTACAAGAAGTAATTTATTTAATCCTCCCAACAATTAAATGATATATGTAGATGTTGTTAATCTCCATTTCACAGATGGTGAAACTGAAGTTCAGAAAGCTTAGGTGACTTGTTGCAAGTCATTCAGTTTGTGGGTCATAAAACCTAGGTTTGAGTTCCAGTGGTTTGGAGCAGAAACTCGCATACTTGGCTAGTGTACTGTGCTGACTCTTGTTGCAGCCCTCTAGCCCTCTTGTTGTTTCAGGTGTCTGAACTGTGGGCTTCTACCCTTCCTACCTGTTTCCTTAATTATAATAATCAGTTACATTTACTATTATGGTTTGTGTCTAGATGTCCCCTCAAAGCCTCATGTAGCCATAGGTGGGGCATTTTGGAGGTGTTTGGATCTAGAGTGTGTGATGCTGGGATTAAGGGTGTGGACGGCACTGCCCAAGGGGCAGGTAGCCTGGATGAAGTACAAAGGCAGGCTTGCTGCTGCTGTCAATGCTTGCTGCCTGCTGCCTTCTGCTTGCCCTGCTTTTCCAGGGACTATTTTTCCTCCTTGATGCCCCCCTGCCATGCCACTCTCCCTTGGAGCCAGCTGATTAAGGACTAAAACCTCTACAGAATCCTCTGACATTGGATGTTGGGTATTTTGTCTCAGCAAAGAGAAAAGTAACGAAGATATTTACTGTGCTTTTATCATGCTTTAGGCAGCATTTAAAGCCTTTGATTGTGTCACTTAATTCCTTAATGCTCAGAATGGACCAAGAAGAGGCAGTTCCTTGGGTGAATGCTGTTCTCCAGCCCACGACCATCGTCAGCAGCACTCTCAGCAAGGACCCCCAGGAACTCTTTCAGAGCTGCTAAGGAAGCCTGTGCTAGACTTGTGGTCTAGAGTTTTGGATGACTGGAGAAGTACCTCTTTCTGTCATCAGTGGGCTCTTTCCCTAGATTCCTGGCAGTGACCTCCTAGTCACTTCCTCCTGAGTTAGTCTTGCCCACCATCACAGACTCCTCAATTAGTCTAAGTAAATGGAGCCCAGCCATTTGGACTATAGTGACACCATCATGTGTTTGTACCCTTGGGCCAAGTAGGATGGAGCAAGATTATTTCACTGTGGCTGCAGCAGTAGAATCCTTGCTCGTTGAGCCAGAGAGCAAGGCCATCTGTGAAGGCTCACCCTTAGGTCCTGCTCTGAGTCCTGTAGCGTCAAGGGAGTGTCTTTCAGTGACTCTGAGGACTCACACTTAGCCAACTCATACTGCTCCCCACCCATCCATTCCTTCCTGTTGGAGGAAGTTTTTTAGGGTTTTTTTTTTAATGCCATTTCCACTATGCTTTGCACATGACTGGATCCTTCTCTACCTTCAGATCTCAGCTCAGCCTTTGAACCTCATTGAGTTCTCCACTGCTCACCCTGTCTAAAGTGAGCTCTGATCCTTTCCAGCCCTCAGTGGTCTTCTGTACATCATCCTTATTTCCTTTTCACATTGCTTGATCGTCATTTTTTTTTATAACTCACTGCATTCCCCCTTGAAATTATAAGCTCTGAAAAAACAAGAGCCTTTCTTCTTTACTCACTGCTCTCCTGGTACCTCACTCCTAGCAGGGTACTTGGCCTTTATCAGTGTTCAATAAATATGTGCTGACTGGAAGAATGAATGAACCCTCTGTCTGTCACTGGAGGCGGAGGTATTGACACCGTTGCCAGGAGCTGATTTTCAGCATGCAAGTTCTGCCAGTGACCCTTTCTAATTTTTGCCTTTCCCAGCTCCTAAATAAATCCTCAGCTTGCTCAGGATTTTGTTGCTTTTATTTACATCAGTTGAATGACTCTGGAGGCCTGTCTTTACCTCAACTTCCCCAGTGTTGAAGGAAGTTTCCCTGGTCCCTGTGAACACCTTGCTGGAGAATAAAATCAGCCCATGTGGGTTCTCAGTGAAAGGATGAGGGAAGCTGTGATACCTCAGAGGTGCAATGGATGACTGGAGAAGTCCCTCTTTCCCCTAGGGAGTATGTGAGATGTCTAACAGCACACACAAGCAGAGCTTCTATATGCAAGTGGTTTTCTATCTATTGGCAAGAAAAGACTTAATAACAACAGCACAGCAGTATGCAAGGCACACACTAATTCCAAACAGTAGAAGATGACCAGTACTCTGTAATGGACAGTGCTTAAAAAGCCTAGGAGGGCTTTTTAAGATAACAGAGAGGCTTGGGGGAGGTCTACTTGGACGCACAAGCCACAGGATATACACTGTGACTTGGTGAGTGTTCTGTGGCTTGAAGAATTTTCTTTGTGGTTACTGGCTTTTGTGTTTCTCTAGATACAACCAGAGAGTGCCCCGGTTGTTCTCTGGCTCCAGGGTGGGCCGGGAGGTTCATCCATGTTTGGACTCTTTGTGGAACACGGACCTTACATTGTCACGTATAACATGACTGGTAAGTGTTGCTTGGACTGTATTTCCTGTGCAAAACCCTTCATCTCCACCTCAGCACCAACCCACTGGGAATGGTTTAACAGTTCCAGACTATAATAACACAATTTTCTGGCAATGCCTGTCCGAGAAGGCGGAGCCCCACCCGCGCGAGTGTCCTGACTGGCCTACTTTCTCCCTAGAAATTTGGGTGAAAGGTTCTAAGGCATTTTCTTAAAGTCTGCTGCTGACTCAAGCATTCTCGGCTTACAAAAACAGTTGGTATTTATTACTATTTGGGAGAGCCCTTTTGCATAGGCCTAATGGGAGAAATTATATCCCTAATTATTCACACCAACTGAATGCTTTCTGGTTCAATTGCTGGAATGATCTGATATCTTGAAAGTGAGATGGGTGGGGGCTGGGCTGGGCTGGAGGGAGGAATGGAGAGAAGGCTATATGTGACTGGAACCCAGGTTAGATTCCATTTCATCATCTAATTTGCGGGAGATTGTTTACTTTCCCTGGGTCAGAATGCAGAGTGTGTACTCACTGCGATAGCTTGTGTGCCAGTTTTCTTGAAGTTGTTGCTCTCTTCAGCTCTGGGTAGGACAAATGGAATTTTAACAGGATTT
>RJWT010000349.1:0-72077 GCA_004365215.1 Cuniculus paca
CATTTATGTTTCATCTATACCTTGAACACCTAGCTGTAGTTTTAGCACTTTGACTGTGGCCTGTCATGGCAGGTCAGGTGTGGAATTTCCATTTGTAGCATCATGTTGGTGCTCAAAAAGCTTGGGTATTTTGGATTTCAGATTTTTTTGGTCAGCAATGCTTAATGAGTAATGAAATATTTACAGTGTTGTGTTGTGTTTTGTTTTGTTTTTTTAAAACAAAGACTGAAATCCAGTGAGTACTTTGTTCTTTGTAACATGACTTCACTGGGGTTTGTCACATTTCAAGTGCTCAGTGTCATGTGTAGCTTTGTGGGTACCCTTTTTGGATGGAACAGCTCTAAGTCCAGCCCTCACCCCAGGTTGTATCCTGGAAATTTAGCAGTAGCTTCTCTATCTTTATTGAGGTATTATTTTAATCAAGAAATTTATATTTTCATCAACTGCTCTTTTTAGAAACAATACCTATTCTTATTCCAAGGTTGTAAAATCTTTTATCTCTCTCAAATTCATTCTACATTTTATTCTATTTTTATTGTCTCTGTGTTTTCTGTATTCCTTTTTCTTTTTGTAAGCATTTTGCTTGCAGCTTTGTGACTCTCTTTTGTTAGAAGTTTTCCTCATACGTCTGGTTATCGTTGGTTAATAGAAAACTCTGTGGTGTGTGGTGTTTTCAGCAGTAGAGAGATTGATTATTAAACAACCTTTGATTTCTCTGTCAAGCAAATGAATCTGTAATTGCAAATGATGAATTTCTTTTCAACTTTTTCCAGCTTGAATCAGTTTCTTTTTAGACTGGGTAAGTTTATCCCTTTTACTTTTTTTGTGCAGCATGTTAGCTCTGTCAGTGCCTGTGAATCCTCTTCACACAAGGGCTTCGTCTTGGTTTGTTTTATTCTGTTTTGCGTGTACATGGGGAAATGGTCTTCTAAAAAAATTAGAACAATCCAGATGCTACAATTCCACTACAAAAAGAAACGTAGAAAGTAGGTTAGCTGTTTTTCCTGTGTTATATATATTGCAGCACACAAACATAGGTTGAACTACCTCTGTTTTGTGCACTGTCCCCTAGAAAGCTGCAAGGTTCACACTCATACCCTTTTCAGGTTTCTAATCAACTTTCTCTGTCTCAGTTCAGCCTTCCTGGCCCTTTAAAATCATGAACCCCCTTCCATACTCATCTATACACCCTGGCACGCCTATTCCCTTTCCTTGTTTTATTTTTTTCTTTATTATGCTTAGTACCATCTGACACTATATGCTTTACTTCTGTCTTTGTCCTCTCCAGAATAAAAGTAGAAATTTTTTGAAGTAGACTTTTAAATCAAAATGTAACATTCATACTAAAAAGAACAGTAATCATAAGCTTACAGTCTGGTGAATTTTCATAAAATGACACACCCCAGGTACTGGCTCCCAGACCAAGACACAGAATATTGCCAGTTCTCCAGAGGTTTTTCTCATACCTCTCCTTATCACTAACTGACTGAAGCCTCTTCTCTGAAGTTACTATTCTTTGACTTCCTATATACATATCTTAATTTTACCTGTTTTGAATTTTATATACATGGAATAAATAAAGCTTTTATTTTTGTCTTTCTCCCTCATAGCATCATACTAAGTTACATCTATGATGTATCAATAATTTGTCCAGTTTCATGTTGTATAGTACTGTGTTGTAGGACTACAGTTTATCTGTTCATCCTGTTGTTGATGAATATTTGAGGTGTTTCTACTTAGAGCTATTAGTCTTGGTTTTGAAAATCTGAAAGGTTTCTAGGCTTGTATTTTTTCTGCTCTTTTACAGATTCCTTTGAAGCAGTAAACAACCTGGTTGCATTTGGGGAAGCCTAAATGTTAATCCAGCTCTTTTTACATCTTTCCCTAACTGAGCCCCTTTTCTTAAATACCTTTTCTTACAGTACTTGAGGTTGAACCCAGGAAGCAATGAGCTACATCCCCAGCCCTTTACTTTTTATCTTTTTATTTTTGAGATAGGATCTCACTAAGATGCCAGATCTCCCACTCCTTCTGGCTTGTGCGTTCAAATAACAGAAGTCTAGACCTAATCATGTTTGAAAATGTAGTATTTGGCATGGACCAGGCATATACTGTTCTAAAGACGGCTTTTGCAGGATCACACAATCTTTTTTTTGATTAGTACATGTTTGCCATGTATAATGGTCATATTTATCTTGGGGAATTTGTTCCTGTACATAATATATCTTAATTCTTTTCTTCCCATTTCTCTCCCTTACCTTCAACCCATCTTATTCTCCCCATTTACAAAAACTCTGTTTTTATTTTTTAAAAACTTCCATTCTCTTTTTTAAAAAACGCTTTTCTCTTCCCCTTCCCTTGTTTCCCTTCTCATTTGAACAAGTTCTTCCTATTTCCCAATATCTGCCCTCCATTTTGCTCCTTATTTACCCATTTCGCACACAAGAGAAACAATGAGATATTTAAACTTGTGTGTCACTTAAAAGTGTGGTCTTGAGATAGAGCCATTTATCTAAAAATGTCTGCAGTTACCCTTCTTTATGGAAGAATAGTACTCCTATTGTATATACATGTCGCATTTTCTTTATCCACTCATCTGTTGTTGGGTAAATGGGCTGTCTCCAAGAATTAGCTATCAAAAATTGTGCTGTTATAAACATGGGTGCATATGTCACTGTGGTATGATGCTTTTAACTCTTTTGGGAAGATACCAAGAAGGGGAATAGTTGGGTCAAATGGAACCTCTTAGTTTTAGTTTTTTGAGGAATCTGTGTACTGATTTCCATAGTGGTTGCACCAGTCTACCCACCCACCAAAAATGGATGAGGGTTTCTTTTTCCCCACAGCCACAGGAGCATTTATTATTGGTTGATTTCTTAATGAGAGCCATTCTTTCTGGGGTGAGATGGAATCTCAGTGTTGTTTTAATTTGCATCTCTGGAATGACAAGTGACGTTGAATATTTTTTCCTATATTTATTTACTATTTGTATTTCTTCAGCTGAGAAGTGTGTATTCATGTCCAATGCCCATTTTTGAATTGGGTCTTTCAATTTGGGAGTCTGATTTTTTTTTTTAGTTCTTTATATGTTCTTGATAGTAATCTTCCACCTGAGGGACAGTTGGCATACATTTTTTTCCCCACATTGTGGGTTATCTCTTCACTCTGTTGGTAGTTTTTCTTGCTGTGCAAAATTTTTTTAATAAGATGAGATCCCATTTGTTGATTCTTTGTGATAGTTCCTGTGCGATTGAGGTTTTATTCATAAAGTCTTTGCCTACACTAATGTCTTCAAGAGTTTTACTTATTCTGTCTTCTAGCAGATTGATTATTTCTGTTTTAATATTTACATCCTTGATCCATGTTGATTTTAGTTTAGTGCATGGTGAAAAATATGTGTCCAGTTTTAATCTTCAGCATGTGTAGAGCCAGTTTTTCCAGCACCATTTATTAAAGAGGCTATCTTTCTTCCAGTAATGTGTTTGGCCCTATTATGGTTGATACATTGTGTCAACTTGAGAAGTTTAGAAGTTTAACAAGACTCAGCAGGTAGCCAGGATCCTTACTTTGTAAATATCCTCATTCTGTGCATAAGGAGGGCAAGGAGATTTTGTGAGTGCTACATCTGCCTTGGGGGGTGGGGGTGGCCTGCATACAATATAAGGGAGGAGAAGAGGCTTGTTCTCCCCCCATTTTGCTCTGGCTGCTATTGCTGGCTGCTGCTGCCTTGAAGTGTTGCTTCGGAGCCATGCACCCTGCCTTGGAGCCAGCCAATTATGAACTAAAACCTCCACAAACTGTAAGCTAAATAAACCTTGCCTTTCTTCATTTGGGGTGCTGGGTATTTTGTCCAGCAGTGAGAGAATAGTACCCAAGACAGGCAACTGAGTATGTCTGAAGTTGTTTCTGCATCTTCTAATCTGTTTCACTGATCTTTGGGTCTGTGTTTTTGCCAGTGCCACACTGTTTTTATCACAGTAGCTTTACAGTATAATTTCAAGTCAGGGAATGTGATGCCCCCTGCCTTGCCTTTGTTGCCCAGAATTGCCTTTGATATTCTAGGTTTCTTCTGGTTCTGAATGAATTTTAGGATTATTTTGTCCAGTTCTGTGAGATATGCTATTGGAGTTTTGATCAAAATTGCACAAAATCTGTATAACAACAGTTTTGGGAGTTTGGCCATTTTTACTATATTGGTTCTTCCTATCCAAGACCAAGGGATGTCTTTGCATTTTCTTTTCTTCTTCTTTTTTTTTTTTTTTTTTTTTTTTTTTTTTTTTGTTGTAGCATCAAGGATCGAACTCATGACCTCATGCTTGCCAGACAGGTGCTTACGCCACTGATCTAAATCCCCAGCCCTTGTCTTTTTGAGACAGGGTCTCACTATGCCATTGAGGCTGGCTTTGAGCTCCCTTTGTAGCCCAGGCTGGGCTTGAACTTGCAACGATCCTTCTGCCTCAGCTTCCCAAGTGCTGGGATTGCAGGCATGCACCACCAGGCCTGGCTTGTCTTTCTATTTTCTAATACCCTCTTTAATCTCCTTTTTCAGAGTTCTGTAGTTTTCAATGTAGAGGTGTTTTATATCCTTCTTTAGATTGATTCATAGCAATTTTTAAAATTTTGGATGCTATTGTAAAATGTGTTGTTTCCATGATTTCTCTCTCAGTGAGTTTGTTATTTGTGTACAGGAAGGCTATTGATTTTTGAGTGTTGACTTTGTATCCAGCTGTGCTACTGAATTTGCTTATTAAATCTACCAGTTTTTTAGTGGACTTTTTGGGGTCTTCCATGTAGAGTATCATATCATCTGCAAATAACAATAATTTCATTTCTTCGTTTCTTATCTTTATTCCTTTTCTTTCTCTTGGCTAATTGCTCTGGCTAAAGTTTCCAGGACAATGTTGAATAAGAATGGAGACAGTGGACATCTTTGTCTTGTTCCTGATTTTAGAAAGAACGCTTTCGATTTTTGTCCATTTAGTATGATGTTGATTGCTGGTTTCATCATAGATGACTTTTATCAGATTGAGATAAAGACCATCTATTCCAGTTTTCTGTAGGGTTTTTTCATAAATGGGTGCTGGACTCTGTCAAAAGCTTTTTCTGCATGTATTGAGATGATCATATGATTTTTGTCTTTGGTTCTGTTAATGTGGTATATTACATTTATTGGTTTTAAGTATGTCAAACCATCGCTGTGTCCCTGAGATGAATCCCACTTGATCATGGTGTATAATCTTCTTGATGATTTGCTGTATTCTTTTTGCCAGTATCTTATTGAGGTCTTTTTGCATTTATGTTCTTTAGGGAAATTGGCCTGTAATTCTCTTTCTTAGTTGCGTCCTTCTCTGGTTTTGGTATCAAGGTAATGCTTGCTTCCAGGAATGAATTTGGGAGTATTGCTTCCCTTTCAGTTTCATTAAAGAGTTTGAGAGGCAGTGGTGTTAGATCTTCTCTAAATTTCTTATAGAATTCAGCAGTGAATCTGTCAGGGCCTGGGCTTTTCTTTGTTGTTAGGTTTTTAATTAAATCTTCAGTTTTATTGATTGATATTGATTTATTTAGGGTTTTTATATCTTCTTGATTCAGCTTTGGTAATTCATGTGTATCTAGTTCTTTACATATTTTAGTTATTAATCCTTTGAGGAGTAGCTGGTAAAATTCTTTTCCCATCTGTGGGTTGACTCTTCACTATGTTGGTGGTTTCTTTTATTGCGCAAAAGCTTTTTAATTTGATGGGTACCACAAAATCTGTTATTCTTAGAATGGATACTAGGGATGGGAAATAGAGTTTATGTAGAAGGAAAAGGGATGAAGTTGAGCTCCATTGTGTAAAAACTTTAAAACTAGCAATCAGAGGGATTCTGCATACATCAAAGGCAGAAATTTAAAGAATCAGTTATATTTTTTGATTGTAGTATAGAGAAGTATTTTCAGGTAGAAAAGCAGGTAGCAGGTAGACTAAATGAAATTTTACCTCAGCGTTGGGTAGATATTGCAAGGCAGAGGCCTATTGCTGCAGTTTGTTTTATAAAAATATTAAAATTGTACTTTTTTTCTTTTTTTACACAGGGTCTCCACTTTGTAGTTTAGGTTGATCTTGAACTCACTAGGTAGCGCTGGCTGGCCTGTAGCTCACAGCAATCCTCCTGCCTCAGCCTCCTGAGTGCTGGAATTATAGGTATGTGCCACTATGCCTGGTTTAAAATTGTACTTTTATGTTACTTTTATATTACACATAACATAAAAGTTGCCATTTTAACCATTTTTCAGATGGATAGTTTTAGGCATTGATTATATTCATATTGTGCAATCATTGTCATCATCCATCTCCAGAACTTTTTCATCGTCTCTGAGTGAACCTTTGTGATCCTTCTCCCAGTCCTTGGTAATCTACAGTCTGTCTCTATGAATCAGACGACTCTAAGAGCCTAAAGTAAGAGCAGGCATACAATATTTGTCTTTTTGTGGATGGCTTAATTCACTTAGCATAATAGCTTCAAGATTCTAAAGTTTCTTCTGAAGTAAACAGACTGGAGGATGTTTTTGAGTTGATTAGCAAATACGTATAACTTTCTGGGATTCAAAGTTATCTTTCTAGGGCTGGCTGGGGGTATGGTGCAGTAGTCATGTTCAGGCTTATCATGTACAGGGCTCTGGGTTTGTTCCCTAGCACCAGACAAACACACACACAAAAAACCTCAATCTTAAAAAATGCATTTTAGGGCCAGGGACTTAGCTCAGTGGCGTAAGCGCCTGCCTGGCAAGTGCGAGGTCGTGAGTTCGATCCCTGATACAAAAAAGAAAAGCATTTTATATATTAGTGAAAACTGTTAACTTTCAAAAAAAGGATTTATCTTTCCAAAATATAAAAAAAGTAACGACACAATTATTTGCCCAAATATAGAATATATAATGGATTGATGCTTTTATGCATTATTATTATTATTGTCAGGGTTTCACTATGCAGGTCAGGCTGGCCTTGTACTTAACATTGTAGTCCAGGCTGGCCTCAAACTCACAGTGATCCTCCTGACTCATCCTCCTGAGTGCTGGGATTACAGGGGTGTTCTACCACACCCGGCAATAATAGAATTATTTATGAAGGAAGCAACTGTAACTGTCTTGGGAAAGTTCTTTGGGTTTTTATAATACAATTCACTAGAGCTGTAGTGGTAAACTTATGGCATGCTTGCTGCACTGGGCTGTATCATTGAAAGTTCTAAAAGATTCGCCATCACTGCACTAGAGGGTATATTTACCTTCAAACAAGGAGAAACCAACACAATTTTTAGATCAAAGGAAAGCCTTTGGAGATATTTTTGTGTCCTAGACTTTTTAAAATTTCAGTTTATTAGTACATGCGTATAATACACAAAGTTTGCAAATACTTAAAAATGAGTTCAGCAAGGCATTAGAGGAAATTTTGACACGGAGGAAATCTGTCTAAAGTACTATGATGAAAAGGAGAAGTATATAGTTCTGAACCATGAAGGTGTAGCAGTGGTTCCTCTCTTCTAGCATTAATGCTGCATGTTCTTTGTGTTTGACAACTGTGTAATATCTCTTCTCCTTTAAATAAAGGACTACAAATTGCACGAGATCTAGTCATCTTCTGTTTGCTCTTTCAGATTCATTTTTTTTTTAAAGATATATCCTCTGCCCTGGAAGATGATCTGCGCTGACTTTGACAGTCAGTCGTCTTGCCTCTGTCTTCTGTTTACGTGTAGCTAGTAGGAAGAAGCTGGTAGAAGAATGGAGGGTTTAAGGAGAGTGACTTATCTGATGGCGAGTTGCCACCAAAGCTTGTGCCTCTTCCACACCTTTGTAAATAGCTCTTTTACTGAACTGTCTTCACAGTATTGTAATTTTCTTGTGGGACCTGCTTTCTGCTGCAACTCTAGAAATGTGCATAATAGAATCTAGTGGATAGTTGAAAGAAAGGATCACCAACCTAGGGAATCTGGTTATTAGTCTTGGTTCTGCCCTTGTGTGTGAGACAGTGGAATTTCTTTGTGCCTTTGCCTTTAAAAGTTCAATGGAGTAATATTAACCCTCCCCATCTTGAGGTAGATTTGTGTTAATGTACAAATATACTTATCTACATTTGATCCAAAGGATTTTGAAAAATAGGTTACCACAAATGAAAGATCCTGTATTGTGTTTATTATTAGTATATTTATCATCTGTGAGAAAGGCCATGTGAGAGTAACAAACTCTTACTGGTAAGGTGATATGAGTGAGCAGGAAGGTGATCAGAGCCTTAAGTGGCAAGGACTGGCACTTGATGGGGAGTCCATGGAAAGCAGCCCTGAATAAAAGGGAAGCTGTTTCACAGAAAGGGTGGATGATTCTGCAAACTGTAATGTCTTAGTTTTATTTAGTTTGACTGGACTTTTGTCTTCTTCACTCCTGTGATTCAGCTGCTGATGTGGATCATCACGTTGCACATATCCTGGAGTTGTAACCTCAGATGCTGTTGGTAGGAGTCAGGTGGTAAATGGAATGAGACAATGAGTTATTTATTCTAGACAGTTGCTGCTATTATGGGGAATGTGGGTTGCCTTTGGACTGTATCTTCTTAATTCATGGAAAGTTGGAAATACCGGTTTTTATGTAATCTTCCAATTTATACATGTCAGGAACTAATGAGAAACACTAAAATATTGTTTGGGCTCTGTGAAACACATGTGAGGGCTATGTATGTCCTGTAGGTTGTCAAGTTTTGATTTCTGATGTGCAGAAAATTTTTAGTGACCTTGTAGGACTAAGCCATAGCTCCTGCTCTTTTTACTTCCATAGCTGATGGATGTGTCTGCTACTTTTTGCTTTCTGCCATTAACTGCATGTTCCTAGTTCTCTGTGTTTGACTGTTATCTCCACATATGTGGTAATGCATTTTGAGAAACATTGTCTAGGAAATAGAGCTAAAAACCCTGCTGACTCTCGTAGAAGGTGAGCTGTTGGTAGATAATGAGTCTGGTATTGCTATACCATACTAGGCTTATTTATGTTGATATGATCTATTCTTAATCAGGCAGCATGTGAAATATTTGTTATGTTTTCTCCAGTTCATTAGCTGTTGCTTCCTTAATTGGTCTTTTACTCTTTATTGAACTCTGAATATTACCTGGTGTGGTTTAGATATTTTATTGTTTTCTCGTGATACAAATGAAAGCCCCCCTCTTTGCCAAAGTGCATGAATAAAATCCCTAGGTAAATATTACCTACCCTTTGGTCTCCTAAGAGAGTCATAAGGTAAATATTCCTGTAAAAGTTTAAATCCTGTAAGGAAGACTCAGTTAATTTAATCCAGAAATTTATTTGCTTATTCATCTGTCAACTATTTATTGTGCATCTACTGTGTCCAGACATGGTATTGTTCTTCCAGGATATACTCTACTGGTGGAATTTATGTTCTGATAAGAAAAACTGATAATGAAGAATTGAGCTATTATTCAAATACCTTACATATGTAAGAAGTATGAAAGGAACTAAATAGGGGCTGTGATAGAGAGAAACAGGGACATGTGCCTAACCTGAGGAGATATGGAAAACCTCTCTAAGGAGATGGCACTTAAACTGAGACCCAAGGAAGGAAAAGGAGCTGGTTCTGTGTACTAGGAGAGGAAGAATCTTTCTGCCCTTCAGGAAGAGCAAGGTCCAAAGAACATTAGCAAAGCAGTTTGTGCCCCTACTGTGTGCTAAACACTTTGCATGATAATCTTTGTCATCCATTTTACAGATGAGAACCCTGGCTGGCTGTGCAGTCTATCTCAAGGTCTAAGAGCTTGTCACTTTGTGGTGGCAAAGGGATGGAACTCGGGTTTCTTTGTGCTCTACATTATTTGCTTTTCAAATTACTTAAGATAAGAGTATCTTCTTTAAAATAATAGACCTATTAATAAACTTACAACTGTGGTTTACAGGAATTAAAGAGCATCACTACACAAAACCTTATAACACACATAATAGCCAGGTCATTCTTCTTTTGTTAACAAAATGAAGTCTGGCCCTTAGTACATGATATCTTGAGAATAAAGAAAGATTAGGGACTACTAACATTTCACTGATCAACATTATCTTGTATAACATTTATATTTAGGAGACAGTGTATACTTATATTATTATTTTATTAGTGTATTTTGAAATTCATAATAATTATGTTTATTTTGGGGAATTTGTACATATATAATGTATCTTGATAATTTTTGATCCCCTCTTCCCCAGCTTTCCTCTTTCCTATATACCCTTCTCCATCTCCATCTCATTTTTTCCTATCGGCTCTCTTGTTTTAAATTATTTACATTTTAAATTATTTAAATTTTGGGTGTCTCATATAAGAGAAACCATGCTGTGTTTGACCTTTTATCTCTGATTAATTTCATTTAACAATGTGATCTCAAAATCCATCCATTTTCCTACAAATGAGTCAAACTTACTCTTCTTTATGGCTGAGTTAATACTCTGTGGTTTATACATATCTTATTTGCTTTATCCATTCATCTATTGTTGGACCTCTAGGCTGTTTCTATAATATAGCTACTGAGAATTGTGCTGCTATAAACATGGGTATGCATTATATCACTGTAATATGATGACTTTAACTCTTTTGGGAAGATACTTGGAAGAGTGGAATTTCTATTTTTAGTTTTTCAAGGTATCTCCATACTGATTTCCATAGTTTACATCCCCATCAACACTAGATGGCTCATTTTCTCCCATGTCCTCACCAGCATTTGATGTTTTTGAGTCTTTGATGGTAACCATTCTTTCTGGAGTAAGATAGACTCTTGGTGTTGTTTTGATTTGCATTTCTCTAATGCCCAATGATGATAAGCATCTTTTTTGTGCACTTATTGGCCATTTGTACTTCTCTTGAGAAGTGTTTATTTATTTTAATTGTTCATTTTTTGATTAACTCTTTTTTTCACTTCCAAAAGTTTATTTACTTGACAAAAGTGCAAAATGAACAGGAAGGCATCTTTCTTTTTGTAGCGTCTATTTGTTTGTTTGTTTTTAGTTATTTATGTATTCTATATATTAGTCCTCTATGAGAGGATTAGCTAGCAAACCTTTTTTTCCATTTTTATAGGTTGTCTTTTCACTCTGTTTCCTTTGCTGTATAGAATTTAATTTGATATAATTCTGTTTGTTGATTCTTGGTATCATATCTTGTTAGGATTCTGTTCGGTAAGTCCTTGGTAATACCTACGTTTTAAAGTGTTTACCTATTCTATTTTCCAGCAGATTCAGTTCTTCTGTTTTCATGTCTCGGTCTTTGATCCATTTTTGATTTGATACTTCAATAGGGTGAAAGATATGGGTCTAGCTTCATTTTTTTCTGCAGGTGGATAATCCGTCTTCCCAGTACCATTTGTTAAAGAATCTTTTTATCCTGCATTCATTGTTAACCTTGTTGTCTAAGATCAGATGGCTAAAGGGACATGGGGCTGTTTTTGTGGCTTCTGTTTTGTTCTGTTGTCTACATGTTTATGTTTTTCAGTACCATGCTATTTTTTTTTTCTATAGCTTTGTAGTATAATTAGAAGTCTGGAACTGTGATGTTTCCCACTTCGATCTTGTTGCTTGGGATTGCTTTGGCTATTCTGAGTCTCTTCTGGTTCTACATAAATTTCAGGTTTATCTTCCTAATTCTGTAAGGAGTACTATTGATATTTTAATAGGGATTGCATTAAATCAGTCTGTCTTGTCTGTCTACCTATCTTTTTGTTAATAAGTATGTCCATTTTGACAGTATTGATTCTTTGTATGCAAGAGCAGAGCATATCTTTTCGTTTCCACTATTCTCTTCAGTCTTTCTATGGCTTTTATTATAGAGGTCTTTTTACCTTCTTGGTTAGGGTGATACCTTGTTTTTGTTTGTTTTGTTTTGTTTTTTTGACACTACCATGAGTGGGTGTGTTTTCCTGATTTCTTTCTTGGTAAATTCTTTTCTGGTATACAGGAATGGTGTTGAATTTTGTGTGTTGATTCTTGTGTCCTGTCACTTTGCTGAATTTATTAGTTCTAAGAGTTATCTGATGGGGGTGGGTTTCTTTGAGTCTTCCTTGTAATGGACTATATAATCTGCAAATAAACACAGGTTGACTTCTTCCTTTCCTCTTAGTGTCTCTTTTATTCTTTCTCCTGCCTGACTGCTCTGGATAAAGTTTCAGTTACTGTATTGAACAGGAGTAGTGAGAGTGGAATCCCTTGTTTTCTTTGTGATTTTAGAGGAAATGCTTTCAGTTTTTTCCCCTTTAGTATGATGTTGGCTGTGGGTTTGTCATAAATGCCTCTTACCAGTTTGAAGTAAGGTCTTTCTATACCTATTTTCACCTTTTTTTTTTCTTTTAATCATGAATGGATTTTGTATTTTGTCAAAGGCTTTTTCTGCATCTACTGAAATGATCATGTGTTTTTTAACCTTCTCTTTACATGATTTATTACATGTTTTGATTTATATATATTGTATCATCCTTGCATCCCTGGGAAAAAGCTGACTTGGTTGTGATATATGATCTTTTTTATGATTTGTTGCATTGTTTGCTGGAATCTCGTTGAGGATTTTGCATCTATGTTCATTAAAGAGATTTGCCTGTAGTTAATTAATTCATTAATGAATTTTTGGTTGTTTTCTTGTCTGGTTTTGGAATCAGGGAATGCTAACTTCTAGGAATGAGTTTGAAGTATTCCTTCTCTTTCAATTTTATTGAAGAGTTTGAGGAGCATTGGCATTATACCCTCCTTGAAGTTCTTATTGAATTTAGTAGTGAATCCTGGAATTTTAGTGGAAAATCCTGAGGTTTTTCTTGGTATGTTTTTATTGCTGTCTAAATTATTACTGTCTAAATTTTATTACCTGTTATCAGATTGTTCAGAGTTTTTATGTCCTCTTGGTTCAGTTTTGGTAACTCATACGTATTTAGGAATGTGTCAGTTTCTTCAAAATTCTCTGATTTGTTAGAGTACAAATTTTTATAGTAGTTACTGATGTCTTTTGGATTTTTACAGTGTCTCTTGTGATATCATCATTTTAATTTCTAGTTATGTTGATGTGGGTGTTTTCAGTAAGACAGGCTAAGGATTTGTGTATTTTGTTTAATGTTTTAAAGAACCAACTCTTCAATTCACTAGACTCTTTCTATTGGTTTTCTAATATTGATTTTAGTAATTTCTACTCAAATGTTAAGATTTTCTTCCTTTACTAGGTTTGTGTTTAGAGTGTTCTTGTTTTCCTAGAACCTTGGAGTACATGATTAGGTTATTTACTTGAGCTTGCTTTGTTTTTCTAATTGCATTCATAGCAATAAGCTTCCTCTTCAGACTGCTTTCTTTGTGCCCCATAGGGCAGTATGTTATGTCTTATTAGCATTATCATTTGTTATGTCTTATTGGCATTATCATTTGTGTCTAGGAATTGTTTAATTTCTTTCATGATCTATTGAATATTCAGGAGTGCTATTTAATATTGAGGTATTTCTAAAATTTCTGTGGTTTCTTTTTGAATTGATTTATTGTTTCAGGGCATCATGATCTTAATTTTTATGGGGGCATTATTTAAGCAGGCCATATGGACTAGTATATGGTCTATACTATGGAGAAAGTTCTATGTGCTGGCAAGAAGAATATGTATCTATTATAGTAGGATAGGGCATTCTGTCAATAATCTATTAAATTGATTTGCTCAAAGGTGTGAGTCAGTTCTGATGTTTGTTAATTTTTTGTGTAGTTGATCTATTTGTAAAAGTAGGGTAATGAGGTTGCCCACTATAATTGTGTTGGTATTTATTTGATCTTTTATGACCAGTAGTGTTGGTATCATGAGGTTGGGCACACCAATTTTTGGTACATATGTATTTATAATTGTTAGCTCTTCCTATTACATTGTTCCCTTCTGATCAGTTTTAACTTGAAGTTTACTTTGGGAATAAAATTGCCACTCCTGCTTGCTTTCAGGGTCTTAGTGCATGGAATATTATTTTCCATCCTTTAATTTTTCTTTAGTCTATGAATTTCTTTTTGGATTAAATGAATCTCTCAAATGCCACAAGCCAGTGGGTTTTGTGTTTTGTTCGTCTGCCAATCTATGTCATTTAATTGAGGGGTCGAGCCATTTAAAATAAGACTTATTACTGACAGATACTGACTTACTCTTGCCTTTGCGTTCTTTTTTGTTGTTGACTTATTTATTTTTCCCTTTTTGTTTAACTACTTACCTTCCTTATTGTATTCACTTCATCAGACATTTTGGCTTTGTTGGCATCATTGTTCCTGTCTGGGATATTCTCGAGTATTTTTTAGAGTGCTGGTTTGGTGTTCATGAATTTCTTAATTTCAAGATATTGTTTGCCATGGAATGCCCTTATTTCTCCATCAGTTTTGAAAGATAGCTTTGTAGGATGTATTATTCTGGGATGGAAATTGTTTTCTTTTAGGGCTTGAAATACCTCATTCCAAACCTTTCCTAGCCTTTAAAGTTTATATTGAAAAGTTTGTGGTACACCTAATGGGTTTAACTTTATAAGTGATTTTTTGGTTTTCTCTGACAGCTTTTAAGATTCTGGCCTTTTGTGGAACTTCAGGGGTTTTGACTATCGTGTCATGGGGAGCTTCTTTTTTTTTTTTTTTTAACTGTAGTGATTTGGTGTTATGTAAGCCTTATTTATCTGTATGTTGATTTGTTTTCCCATACATTCAAAGTTTTCTCTTATGATTTCTAGAAACAGATTTTTATTCCATTTGTGCTATCCTCTAATTTCTTTCTAACTCCAATTAGGTGTAAGTGAACCTCCTATCATTTTCTAGTAGCTGTTGGGTGAATTTTCCTTGCTCCATTATTATTTATATCATCTTGTGTTTTCATTTTATTCTTGATGTCTGAAACCCTTTTCCCACATCAATCCATTCTGCTATTCAATTTGGTAATACATAGAATTCTTTATTTCTGAGATTTCTGTTAAGACAACTTTTCTTTTCTTTTCTTTTCTTTTCTTTTTTTTGCGGCACCAGGGATTGAACTCATGATCTTGTGCTTGCCGGGCAGGCGCTTAGACCGCTGAGCTAGATCCCCAGCCCTAGACAACTTTTCATGGACTCTATTTCTTTGGTAAATTTGTTGTTCTCTTTTGAATAGTTTTGGTCAGTTCTTCTAATTTTTTTTATTTGTGTCTTCCATAGTCACATTGGTCAGTTTGTTTGTTAGTTCCACTGTCTTTTGGGTTATATCATCTTTGAATTCACAGATGTCGTTTGCTTGATTTTAGTCATCACATGCAGCTCAGCTACTTGGTCTTCAATTTCTTCTCCATTGGTGCCCCTTAGATCTAGTTTAGGATAATTGGAAGTCCTTGGAGGCATTTTCTTTGCCTTGTTTTTTTTTTTTTTAATATGCTTTGTGCCTGTGTGTGTGTGTGTGTGTGTGCATGCGTGTGTGTGCACATGCTGAGGATTGAGAAAAATAGAATGAAGAGAATTTGTTGTATCTTTGAAGACCTCTTTAGTTAGGTTGCTTTCCCATGATGTATTCTTAGCTTTATTTGTCAAGAGGTATTGTTTACCACCTCCACACACTTCGATTTAACTGGGTTGGATTCTGTCACTGTGTTGTGATGAGAGAATTTCTACTAGTTATAACAATATCAACAGACCCAACCGTATACCAATCATAAACATTAAAACTTGTCTTCATAATTTCACACTTTTATAAATACCCCTTGCAGACTATATTATGGTGCTACTCATTGTTTGTCTGGGATGTGGCAGGTGCAGGGAAGGAGAAAGAAGGGGAAAAGGAAGGAACTATCAGTGGGAAGAAAGGGAGGGAAGAGAGTTGTCAATAGGTGAAAAATAGGAAGATGGACTGTGTTGGAATTATTTTTATAACTGTAATTAAAGGATAGTATTAAGGGGATTTGAGAGACTATTTGTATAGATGAGAAGAGATATAAAAGATTGGGAGTGTATTTAGAAATTAGGAGAGATTTCGAGAGTGTTGGAATATGTTAACATATTTGTAGTTTTGTTTGGATTCTCTAGGCTCAATTTTGTTAAGGATTGCCCTGACAATCCTTTGCATGGTACTGTTTAAATTATAGCAGTGGTTAATTTCTCTTGTCTAATGCACATACATGGGCCCCTGCTGTATACCTGTATGCCACACAGTAGGTGGAGAGGAGGAGGAGGAAGGCAAGGAGGCAAGAAAAAGAGGAGGAGATGAGAAAAAAGAATAGGGAGGAAAGAAAGTAAAATAAATGAATGAATGAAGGAAAGAAGGAAGGAAGGATTACAAAAGGGAGCAGGAAAAGGGAGTGGGGGAAATCCTGAGGAACAAAATAAAATAAAACAACAAAACAGTACTAATAAAGAAACAAGAACCAGAAGAAAAGAAAAGAAAACAAAAACTAAATAATCCATAAAACCAAGCAAGGCAACAACAGTAGAAATAAAAACCTTCACACAGTTGTTACAGGATTACCCCAGGGCATCCACATAGCCTTTTCTACACTTGAATTATAGTCTGTGAGCAGCTGAGGAGTTTTTCTCTGTGGGCTACTCAATTGCCTGTCTGAAGTGGCGAGGGTTATCACTCCCTCTAGACCTGTCTCTTGCCTGTGGGCTGTGAGCTGAGCATGGCTGACTGTAAGCCTTCATCATGGTCTCAAAATTCAGTTGCCTAAATTGATTTGGGAGGAAGCAAATGTGGTGTAGTTCAACTCCTGGTTCTCCAGTTTTCTGTTGACTTCTGCCAGGGATATGTCATACTGTCATTCCTTTTCCTGCCTGGCAAATATTGTGGTCATCTCCATTTCTTCCTGCCACAGGTTTTCCTTTCCTAGTATATGACCAGAAGACCTCCAGCCCACGTGCCATTCAGCATCTCTCTGTATGCAGTTGTCTTTCCGTCTTGGGCCTGCCTGCAGAATCTTGGGCTGCCCCTAGGCTCAGCAGAGGACCCCTGTTGCCAGTGTGCAGCAGTGCACAAAGCCTCACACACTGTTCTGACTCCACTGAATCACTCTGCCCTGGGCACCAGTCTCCATCTCTCCATTTACAGATCTCCTTTACTCCACTTTCTGCTCCATGTACTTGTCACAGTCCTGGGCATTTTCCATCTAAGAGGTGCTGGGGGCCCAGCCCATGGGACCCTCTAGCACACTGAATGACCTGAAAGTATAGCATTCATATCATATGTCAGGAAACAGGCAGCATTTAGTTTTTCTATATTGGACAAGCCTTCTCTCTTCCCACACTCCTATCAGTCGCAATCTAGAGCATTATTGTTTTTAAGCACTGGGTGTATGGCATTTTTTATTTTACCTTTCTGCTTTTGACTTTTCTGAATTCCTGGCTTGCACATATCTCACTCACTGTGCCCAGTATGGAGGTTAGAGTGATTGTGAGTCTGTTTTGTTGATCAGGCCACCGCTGTAGAGCTGACTCTCTCCTTCAGTCCAGTCCTCCCCCTAGATGGCACATATGCCAGGTCTGGTGGGTTGGGTGCCATGACCCAGGAATGGTTTGATTTCTTCTTGTATAACTAATCCTATAGACACTGGATTTTTGTCCAGCTAGATTCTCTTTTCATTTATCCTCCCATATCAGACCTTATCTTTTGCTCCCACCTCAGGGTACCTACTTTCCTCCAGTGTCAATTCAGAGACACTCACCCCTTGCTTTTACTACCCGAGCAGCAATCTTCTCTTTCCTCAAAATAGTTTCTTATAATCCTCTGGATTTCAGTAGTGATTGTTGTGATGTTACCTTTTTCATTTCTAGTTGCATCACTATATGGCTCTTTTCTTCTTTTGGTAAATAATGGCCAAAGGCTTATTGATCTTGTTTATCCTTTCAAAGAACCAGCTGTTTGATTCATTGATCTTATGTATTGTTTTTTGTCTCAGTTTCATTAATTTCTGCTTCGATATTCATAATTTCTTTCATTCTACAAGTTTTGATTGAGATTGCTCTTGTTTTTCTAGGACCGTGAGATACATCATTAGGTTATTTATTTGGAGTTGCTCTGTTTTTCTAATGTAGACACTTACAGCTATAAACCTCTGTCTTAGAATTGCTTTAATTTTGTCCTGCAGGTTTTGGTATTTGGTTCTGTCATTGTCATTTTATCTAAGAACTTCTAAAATTCTTTATTGATAACTTCTGTGACCATTGATTATTCAAGTATATGTTATTTAATCTTCATTTGTTTGCATATTTTTGTGGTTTCTTTTGTTGTTGATTTCTAGTTCCATTCCATTATGATGTGATAGGATGCAAGAAATTATTTTATTGCTTTTGTATTTATTTAAGCATACTTTATGGCCTAAGAGGTAGTCTGTTTTGGAGAAAGTTCTGTAGATTGATGAGAATATGTATTCTGGTGTTATTGACTAAGATAGTGGTGTAGTTCAACTCAAATTTCTTTGTTGAGTTTCTGTTTGGTTGACCTATTTATAAGAGTAGGGTATTGAAGTTCCTGACTATGATTGTATTGGTGTCTGTCTTCCTTTTATGTCAAGTAGTTTTTGTTTTATGCTATTGGGTTTGCCAGCATTGACATATATGTTTGCAATTCTTATCTTGCACTTAATTTTAATTAATTTAAATTTAAATAGCCCTATATACTGAATATTATGTTGGACAACACTGACATAGAAGTAACTATAGTACCTTTATGAAGGGATAAACAAGTGATCAAAAGACAGAGAGTGACCTGTGGGATTTTTTTCAAGCAATTTGTTAAATAGCTCCTTTAAGGATTAGGCTTATATCTCACATCATCTTCACTTGCATCTGCAGTTAATTCTGTAGTCTCTCAAAATAATTTAGTTATTAAGAGAAGTTTCTCTAAGCTTTGTGTGACTTACAAAGGCAGGGAAATTTGAAGACTGGGATGGTAGTACTGTCCCAAAGGGGCCACACAGAGATGGAGGTGGGGAAGCTTTGTGTTGTCACAATAAGTGGCCAGTACTATTCTGTTTCAATTCTTGGGGTTCAAGGAAGTTAACTGTAATTTTATCCTGTTTAAAATACCTATAGCGCCCTCTTTGAGAAATTGTGGTGGCTGATTTTGATGGTAAGAATTTCATTAAAATTTAAAGATCCTAACATTTAAAGGATTATCTCTGTTCTGAAAAATTTATAATCTGGTAAAATGTCTCTAAAGTTCTGAATATGTAGATTTTCTATACTACTTTGTATAAAAATCCATGGAAATGACTGAAAAATTTTCTGCTGCGAAGGAAAGAAAGCAAGAGGTCTCATTATGTTAGCTGAAACTTCAAATAGTGTTTGTGTCTCCATTTTAGAAGACAAATCAGTCTTCTTATAGTTTGATGTAGAAGAGTGTATAGAATGTGTTTCCAAATTTATTGGCCAACTTCTAAGAACCAGTGCTAAGGGAATTGAGTATTTTTCTTGATATTTTCTGTTATGATCTGAAGCTTAGGTGTCTGTTTGCCTGGAAAGGAACTTTTCACTTGATAAATGAACTTTAAGGAGAGGCTTTATGTCTGTGTGTTACAGAATGGACTAGTTAAAATTGCAGGGGTCAGGTAATGATAACTTTCGAAAGCAATTCACATTGCTGTAACAGAACCTACAAACTTTGAGGTTGTTTCTAGGCCAAGGTTAGAAGACAGTATGCCACTTGTAAGTCATTGTAACCAGAGACTATTATTGAAATAGTCTAGTATATCTTTTTTGTTTGTTTGTTTTTGGTAATTATGGGTGATAGACCAATGACCGCATTGGTATCATTTAGGGGGTATACTAAAAAAGGGAAAAATGACCACTTCCCTTATTTTTGGCCTAATATCATCATAGTAAAGTCCAGATCCTTATCTTGTAGCAGAGTATAATTACGTCTTTAACAAGAGTCCACCATGATATTATGGTAGAGACAAAAAAGGTGATTGTGATAATACAACATATGAAAGTTCTCTTTCTTTTTTTCCGGTGCCAGGGATCATGCTGGGCAAGTGTTCTACCTCTGAGCTACATCCCCAGCCCTACAGTATGAAAGTTTCTATTATAGTGTTTCAGTGTCTAACACGTTAAGTACTCAATGAATGTTGGTTTTTGTTTTCCTTTTAAAACCTTTTCTTATGTTAAAAAATGTAAAGCAAGCATCCCCTGGGCCTTATTAAATAATTTCTACTGTTACTTTTTTAAATTAATTGATCCAAATACATTTATACTTTGGTACTGACATGAGCTACCAAAAAAAAAAAAACTTAAATCTGAGTGTATTTATACAAATTCAAAAACTATCCCTCTCATGCATTTTATGCTTAATTCTTTGATTTTATCTAGGAGTTTTGTGCAAATAAGTTCTTGTTTTGTACTCTGGGAAAAAATGTAGACGCTATTCCCCAAATGACCTAAATAACCTATTCACATTTTAAGAGATTTGTTTCCCAATAGGCATAGATTTCAATGATGAGTGTTTGAAAACAGACTTTTGATGATAGAAATAAAACTTTTTTCTTGCTATGTTTATTGTATATTTAACATTTAATATACTTACGCTTTATATCTGGTATTTGAAATATCTGTGACCATTATTTTTATCTTGCAGTGCTTTAGAGATAAATGCTGAAGTACAATTTAAAAGTAGTACCTTTTAAAAATGTGTAAGTTATAGAAATGATTAAAAAGATGACTGACTTCTTTTTGATGGAATATTTTGTATAGAATGAAACATTTATGACACCTTAATCTGTACTTCTATAGAGAAGAATTCAAATAGAATGAGGAGTGTGTGGGAAACTGGCATGTTTTATGTTTTCCTTAGCTATTTTTGAAACACGGCTATGTTTAAATATGTTGCTGATGTATAATGCCTGGAAGTTCATTAGCCTCTGTGTTTTGTTCATTATGATATCATTTATCCTCAATGTATACACATTCCTAGCATCTTTTACATTTATATTGAAGTACTAAGACAGATTTATTGAATGTAATTTTGCTGAAGTGGAAGGTCTTAGTTAATGTTATAATGCTAATAAAATAATAAAAACATTTTCTAGCTTATTAAGCATTATTTATCATGGAAACAAGTTTTTGATGTTTTGAAGTCATGTTATATGAATATAAAATCTGTTATAATTTTAACATTGTACAAAAAAGGAAAATCTAAAAGTTATTGATCCTAAGTCTTCCCCAGTTTCAATCCATTCCCCTTTCAATCATCACCTGTCTATAGTAAACTACAAGTAACCTGTTTTCCAGAGTTTCTGTTTTCCCAGTATTATAAAAGCATTTCCAGTGTTCGCATGTGGTCATGTGTCAGATTTTTAATGAAATGCTGAAGGACATTATTGATAGACCCCACTATATTCAGTTCCTTCTTTGCATTATCACACTTCCTCCTGAGTACTGGTGGGTTATGGAAACAGTGACTAACATGGAGCGCTGTTGTAAGATACGGTATGCTGCTGAATTCCCAGACAGCAATTTAAAAATAAATTATGCTTGTGAAAAGTATGTAGGGGGAAAAAAGTCCTGGGAAAAAGCCTGAAAGGAATTGAGAAGATTGAATACCATATGAAAGAATGACTCATCAAAGGAGATAGTCTATCCTTAATTAGGCATTTCAGCATTCAAAAAGCTAATGTTTTTTGTTTGCTAGACATAAATAGATAGCTCTTCAATAGAAATGTTTTAGAGATATTTTTAAGAAATTCAATACTAGAAGCTTAATTAATAGTAACAAATATCGATTCTTGACATCTTTCCATTTGCGAGGTGCTTTCACCAGCATCTCCATGTTAATCTCACAGCAGCCCGTCCATGTCAGTGAAAGCTGAGGCATGAAGTTGTGTAAAGAAGGATCAAGGAGAGCTCTTGCTGTAATTCTAATATTTTCCCCACTTCATGCCTTTTTTGTAGTTCATTTATAAGTAGGGTCAGCATCCATATTTTAAAGGAATATCCAGTACTTTATTGAAAATAACAAAGTTTTTAAAGGAGAGCAGTTGTTATGAGTGCATCACCTTCTTACTTACATCTTTACTTTTAAAGTTTCAACCACTAACTCTTTTCCTACTTAATCTCCCTTGTGTTTTAGGGATCCTGCTCTCAGTTGGTAGTAGTATAACATAATACCCACTCTGAATGATTTGTACATTTTCTGAGATTTAAGAAGTTATTATCTGCCAGATGTGGTGGTACATACAGAGACTGAGAGAGGAGTATTGCGAGTTTGAGACTACACAGGACTACTTAGACCCTGTCTCACAAAAAAATTGCTTTCTGCTTAAGATTGTTTATTTATTCACTGAAAAGCAGTACTGGGCATAAGATTAAACAGTACATTTTATTTATATAGATAAATTATATATATATATATTTTGGGGGGGTTCTGGTTACAGTATTTAGTCTTCATGTATTTTAGGACTAATTGATCTCATAGTTGCTAGATTTCATAGCTTTTTAGGCTTACTTCACATATGAAATGAAAATGCCTTTTATGAAAAACTGGGTGGGATGTTTTTCATAATGAGCTTGTACTACTTTTGTAACAGTAAAGAAATATATAAAGTCGGAGGTGAAAATCATCACTGATTCTGTCAAGAGATAGAATTTAAAACCTTTTAAACTTAATTTCTAAAATCTATTTTGTTTTAAGATTTTTTAAATTATAAAATATTTATTTAACACACAATTTGCTCTTAAATATTTTAACTATACATTTCAATAGTTTTAAGTATATGCAGCTTGCTGTGCAGTTTTCAGAATTCTTTCATCTTACAAAACTGAAGTTTAATACCCATTAAGCACTATCCCTCTGACACCTCTGGGAAACACCATCTTTTTATGTATCTCCTACCAGAGAAGATTTGTCTTTTTTGACTGACCGATTTTATCAGAGTGTCCTTAAGATTCATCTGTATTATAGCACGCATCAGAATTTCCCATCTCTTTGTCTCTTGCATGCTTTTTTAAAAAAAGCTCTACAATGCTACTATATCATCCCCACTGTTTATAAACTGTTTTTATGCCTAAAGTATTGCAACTGTCTTCCCACATCAATATTTACATACCATTATGCATATATAATTTCCATTACGATAGGTTGAATATCCTTTATCCAAAATGCTCAAAGTGTTTCAAAATTTAGACTTTGGAATATTGCATATACATAATCAGATATATTGGGGATGGTACCAAAGTCTAGACACAAAATTTATGTTTAATGAACACCTTACATACATAGACTGCAGGTAATTTAAAAAAAATATTTTTAGTGCACCTGTATTTTGACTGCCACCTGTCATGTGAGGTCAAATGTATAGAACTTTCCACTTGGGACATGATGTCTCTATTTGAAAGCTTTGAATCTTTGAACTTTTCAGATTATAGAATTTTGGATTAGGGATGCTCAGCCTGTCCTAAGTATAGCATTCTTGTTCTACAGAAGGAGAAATGGAGGCTTTGAGGAGAATAACTTTTAATTACTAGGTAGCAGTGACAGGGTCTATGTCCAGGACTTCTTGATCTAGAGTCACATTGCATTCGGTGAGGTTCATATAAGTCAAGTGTGATTACTGTGAAAAATGAAGTATTTTTAAAGATAAATTTCTGTGCCTGATTTTTATGCTTTTTGTTTCTTTTTTTTTTTAATAGAGAAGCTTCATAACTTAGTGTGTATGGTTGCAGCAGGCACAGATGTTCGTTTTCATACACATCTCCCAAAGATTACACGTTGCGGCATTTCTCTTGTAATCTCTTACCTCTGTGTTAAGACTCAGTTATTTTTAAGAAAATAGCAGTTGTCCTGATCAGAAATATATCCTCAAAGGCCATAGATAAAATAACAAGAAGAAATCATCTGCTTCTTATTTGAAGGATAATGAAATATGAGAATACCATCTGTCTTGGTCACTTTTCTTCCTTGCTGAGACAAACACCTCACACCCAAAGTGAAGCAAGGAAAGGTTTATTTAGCTCACAGTTTCTGGAGATTTCAGTCCATCATCAGCTGGGTCCAAGGCAGGGTGGCACGGCACAGGGACAGCACTTCAAGGCAGCAGTCAGAGCAAAAGAGCAAAAATGCAAGCCTCTTCTCTACCCTTAAATTGTACACAGGCCACCCACCCCCACCTTCAGGGTGGGTGTAACACAAAATGTCCTTGCTCTCCATCATACAGGATGAGGATATTTACAAAGAACCTTGACTCCCTGCTGTGTCTCTGAGTTAAACTTTTAAACTTCTCAAGTTGACACAATGTATTAACCATAAGAATCCACCCCTTGTCAACTTGGCAACCAGACATTTCTTTAAATCAGCCTCCAGATACCAAGACATGATAATTCTTACCATTTTGCAACTTGAACATTATAACACAACTTTAACAATCCTTAAGAACCAGCAGCAAGTCTGTCAACATTACATTGGAAACACAACATTTTGTCCTTGGACACCCAGAGACTCATGCACATCCCTCTATGCAAACAGCATTTAGTCCATCTGCAAGAATCTCCAAAGTCCTAGCAGTTTCAGCGTTGCTGAAAAGTCCAAGACCCAAGTCTCTGAAATGTAAGGCAAACTCTTAGCTTCAAGTCCCTGTACAAATGAAAACAAAATTAAACACTTAAAACATGCAAAGGCACAAGACAAACATTTTCATTCCAAAAGTTACAAACAGGAGGGTACAAAGCCTTGGGAGCAAAACAAGTCCAAAATCCAGCAGGGTAAATGTTAAATCCTATAGTTGTTTGTCCAGCATCTGAAGCAATCTGTGGCAAATTGTGAGCTCCAAAGGTCTTGTGTGGTTCCACCCCTATGGCACTTCTACTGGTCACCGATCTTGTGGCATCTCTCTGGTGCTGGCTGTGCTCCCCCATTGCAGGTTTCCTCTGATGATCCACATTCCTGGCTTTTCCAAACTTCTGTGGTCTCCATTGCACCTTTGGCTTCAAACTCATAGCTTCACACACTGCCCTCTCAGGGGCACACTGCCTGGCCTCCCAGGCCCTCTGAAATTGGGGTGGAAGCCTTCTTAACCTCTGAGCTTGTGCATTCTGCATGCACCTAAAACCAGCACCACGTGGATGATGCCGAGGTCTGCAGCTAGTTGGAGCAGTAGCCAGGCTCTCCTCTCTCTTGGCTGTAGGGGTCATGTGCCTGGATCGCTGGGCACTCTGAGCCTGATTCTGAGGAACAGATTCTCTATGCCACCGCCATTCTGGAACCTCTTGGGGCCTCTGCCGCCATTCTGGAACATGGGGCTCTGAGGCTTTCTCCTCAAAGCAAAGTCTTTCACCTTTGCAGTTTGGAAGCTGCAAAGGTTCGAGACTTACTGCTTTTTGCACTGCCTTCAGGTTATCTTTTCTATTTCTCTGTTCCTCAGCAATCGAGCTCTCAACTTTATCTTTACAGTCCATAGCTTTATTGGAGTATCCTTTCTGGCCAAACTCACGTTTCAAATCACCCTGCTGGGCTCTGTGTTCTTGGTTTGTGATATCTGGCTAAAAGCCCCCAACAATAGCCATGCCACGGCCTCAACATTCGACTGCCTTGATATTTGTTTTGCCAGATTAATCAGTCCACCGTCTTTGATCTCAGTCTCAGGCAAAGTCTCTGGACATGAGCAAAATGCAGACAAACTTTCTGCCAAACCATAACATACATCAACTAGAGTCCAGCACCCAATGCAGTCCTTATTCCCAGCAGAAACCTCTTGAGTCTGGTCTTTACTGTCAGGCTTTCTATCAGCCTTCTGAGCTCTGACCAGAATCTCCCATACAGAACAGCCTGAGCTGTTCCAGCTCTATGCATTCAGGCAACAGCTCTGAACCTTTCCAAACTCTTCCCACAAGCCATTTCCAAAAGCTCTTGAACCACATGGTCAGGTACAGTCACAGCAATGACCCCACTCCTCTGGTACCAAATTCTGTCTTGGTCACTTTTCTTCGTTGCTGAGATAAACACCTCACACCCAAAGTGAAGCAAGGAAAGGTTTATTTAGCTCACAGTTTCTGGAGATTTCAGTCCATCATCAGCTGGGTCCAAGGCAGGGTGGCACGGCACAGGGACAGCACTTCAAGGCAGCAGCCAGAGCAAAAGAGCAAAAATGCAAGCCTCTTCTCTACCCTTAAATTGTACACAGGCCACCCACCCCCACCTTCAGGGTGGGTGTAACACAAAATGTCCTTGTTCTCCATCATACAGGATGAGGATATTTACAAAGAACCTTGACTCCCTGCTGTGTCTCTGAGTTAAACTTTTAAACTTCTCAAGTTGACATAATGTATTAACCATAAGACCGTCCATGTGAGCTTTCATAAATATGCTGAAGCTGTCAGAAAGCTAAGCCAGGTATCATGATCTGTATAGCTCATTACAGAGTTGTACTTTAAAGCTAACAAAGACTTTAGAAATAATCTACATTTAAGAGCATAAGAATGGGTCTAGCAGTCCCATCCCTTACTTTTTTTGCTGTAAGTGTGTACTTTAATGTAATAGTAGTTAGCTGTAATAGTGATCAGCTGTATGTCTCAGTATCTTTCTCAGAGGGATATAGGAAGCAATCAATGTGTTTACCCATTTGGTATGGCAAACAGCAAGGTCTGTGTATCTGTGCAAAAGGCAAAAGTAGCAAAATAGAACTTATGCCCACCTTTATACTCCCTGGAAAAGGTTTTTCATATGTTTACCTGAGCATCACAGAAGGTCTAGTAGACCCACACCACTCCAGGATTTGTTTAAAAAAAAGTTTTCTTTTGATTTTTCCAGTAGAAGTAGCTCAGCTCTATACAATGACACGTGAAAAACCAGATTTCCAAGTTTTAGAGGTGGTCAAAAGTGAATTATGACATTACTCATGCATGGATGATGAAGATGATCCATTATGATAAAATACATGCTTTCATAACAGAAGAATGGTGTGGGTGGATGATGATGATGAAGATGATGACTTTGACATTGGCCATGTGAGCCAAAGTTCCTGTTACAGTAAAATGGAACAAGAATTGACTGATAAGACACAGGAAATGCAGACCTTGATTCAGATGATGAAGAAAACAGCAGTGTGAGTACTTATTTGACTAGTTCAAATGTTGCAAAATGGTGGTGCAATCAAGTGGAACTATACAACGTTAGAAGTAGGTCTGAAAAATATAGTGATGGTCTAGCAGGAGTGAAATGTATTGGACAGAATGCCAATGCTGTCATTCAGCATTTGAAATTGTTGTTACAATTTCATTTGTTGATGAAATACTACAAGATGCCGTGAAATATACAGAAGCTGAAATACAAATCAAACTTTGTATACGCACCTATAGTCTTGTTAAAAATGTGTTTATTATGACACCTCACTAGCTGAACTGAAAGCATTCATAGCACAGATTTCTCATGGTGATCACAGGAATGTGAAAGACATGGAAAAGTGATGAGTCAAATATGGCATAAAAATTTATGCCCTTGTAGATGTGAAGACTTATTATTCTTTCTTTTGTCTTTTCTTTTCTTTTTTTTTTTTTTTTTGGTACCAGTAATCAAACTCAGGACCTTGCACTTGCCAGGCAAGCACTGTGCCACTGAGCCGTATCCCTGGCCCTTAACTATTCTTTCAATTTAGACATTTATCCAGGAAGTCAGCCATCAGGTCCTTATTCTTATAGTAATAAACTGAATGATGTTAACAGACTTGTTGCTCCCATCACCTAAACTAATTAGAATGTGATATTTGATAATTGGTTTACTAGTTTCCAGTTGATGTTACATGTGTTAACAGAGCACAAGTTACCAGCTCAGGAACCCTACAGGGTAACAAAGCAGAAATTCCAAATAAAATGTTGCAATTTCAAAACAGAGAATTGTGTAGTACAACCTTTGGATTTCAGAAGGATATAACATTGGCCTGATATATGACATTAAAAAAGCAAACTGGTAGTGCTGATGTCAACATTTCACCGTGTGGGAAATATTGATAGGGAAAGTTCAACAGATTGGAAGCCTGAGATGAAAATTTACAACAACAGAACCGATGGTGAAGTAGATGTTGATGAGTTATGCAGCAACTATGATGTCACTTGAAGCACAAAAAATTGGCCAATGATTGTGTTTTACTTGATCCTAAACATATGTGGCATAGTTTGATAGCTTACAAAGAAAATAACAAGTGCAAAATATCATGGAGAAATTTTCTTAGAGAATTGGGACTGGAGCTCCTAAGAGATCATTTACTGCAGAAGAAAAACAAAATGTTTCTGCCCAGGGAACTATGCAAAACAAAATTATGGCTCACAGTGGTGAACTGACAGGCGAACAGTCAGGCCCAGCATCACAAAGACCTACTACAACAACAGGAAAACAAAAAAGTGTCAACTGTGCCCTACATGAAAGTCCAGGAAAACAGAACATGTGCTATCAGTGTAAGTGATACTTGTATATGGAACATGTAATTGTCATGTGTGAAGACTACTGTGGATGTGATAGTTGAAGCAAAGCTTATTTCTATGGTAGATTTTTGTTTGTGTTTACATTGTAGTTCACGTAGATTTTTATTTTTGATGTTATCTTTTAGGTTTTGTAAGCAAGTATACAACTGATGTGAAAATGTTGATGTCTATTCTAAATGTACAATACACATTAAGAATTTATTACTTCGTTTTATTGTTATTTTATGTTCCTGTTAACTACACACTGTATAATATAATAAGAACCTCTTGACAAAACAGCAAGACCACTGAGCATGTGGTCTTACAAAAAGGCCAGGAAAGCAAAATACATGTATTGTCTGTGTAAGTGATGCATGTATATGGAACATGCTGTTGTCATGTGTGCAGACTGGCTTACCTGTGATAACTGAAGTAAAGATTATTTTTTTGTTGTAGAGTGCTATTGGTATTTTCATTGTAGTTCATATAGGAATTTATTTCTGATGTTCTTTTTTAGACTCTGTATTCCAAAAACCAGTCAGTGTTGAAAATTTGGTGTTTTTTATAAGCAATAAATATTAAAAATGCATTACTTTATTTTTGGATTTTTTTCCTGTTAAGCACTCTTTGTTTAATACAATAAAACTTTTAAAATTAATTCATCAAAAGAAATATTCTAAACAACAAAATTGGTTCTGACAGACCGACGTTTATGCATCTTGACAAAATTAGTTTAATGCCCATATTAATTTCATAAGTCAAGTTCTGTTCTGAATTGCCCAACCAAAATAGCTATCTCTGCAATTACAAATTTCTTATACCTCGAGATTTGTCCTTCAGCCTATATTGGTGAACAATGATTTATGTTTTGAAGTACCATGGAAATTTGTGACCTTCTTTGGTTACTTGGAACTCTAGCCAAGTGAAATGCTGTCACATTTCTTGAAGAATTTCTCCAATGTCCCCCCAGCCCCACACCCCGGAACAACCTACAGTGGTTCATTCATGCCCATTTTTCATGACGACTTCTGCTTGTTTTCCAGTAGTTCTTTTTGCCAACCAGGTGAACAGACCAAAACCACACAGGAAGTTCTGTGGTTTACCTAAAGCACCTTTCCTACAGATGTCTATATCTGACTAGGGTACCACTCTATTTTTTTTTAATAGAAACATGGATTTTGATTCTGTTCTTCATATTAGAGCATCGTTTCAAATGCATGTAAGATGCCTTTCACCATCAGAGTATAAGCTGAATAAGCATGTTGTTGGATTTGGATTTGTAGGAAGAAAATCTTAATCTTTCAGATTTTTACCAGGCATTTTAGTAGTTTATTCCTTCTGATTTTACATTGAGATTAATTAATATGTATTCTTTATTAACCTTAAATACTTAATATAATTTTTTTTTAGCAGCATCGGAGAGCGAACTCACAACCTCCTGCTTGCCAGGCAGGTGCTTAAGCTACTGAGCTAAATCCCCAGCACTTTTTTTCTTTTTTTTTTACAATCACCTTCAGATAGAGTAAAAACATTAATGGCTGGGGTATTTTCTTCTACCTTTCATAAAAATTGTCCCCCCCCTCCTTTCAGCTGTGGCTACATGGTGTCACTTTCCGCGAGGCGTATGTAGGAAGAGAGGCCCTGATACTTTATAAAAGGTCTGTGTCTTTCTGCCACTGAGATCCTCGACTTCTGCCACCATTTAAAAAAAAAGTAACAAACAGGTGATATCTATTCAGAAACAGCCCATATGTGAAGGTTTGGAGTTTAGTGAAGGATTGTATCTATCAGGTTTCACTTCCGCCTTTGGTCATAATTGTGCTTTTGTGCCCACTGAGAACAGTTCTTACATACGTCTTGGTTCTTTGTCATAGGTATTATATATTACTAGTCTGAGTCACGGCATGTTGATTCACTCATTTCATAGGGGTGTTTTGTTATTTGGTTGGTACTTATCTGTCTTAACTTAAAAGTTTTGAAGTATGACAGGTAAAACTCACTAATGGGAGAAGGTGGACTTACTATCTAGGAATCTTTATCCAGAGAATCCTTTCTGCAGTGGTGTATTCTCACACTTTGGGATGAACTTGGGGCTCACTTAGCAGAGCCTGTGAGGAGGAAGTGTTGAATCTAGAGGCAAGCTGGAGTGGGTACTAAGAAGCCTGGGAGAGTGGTGGGATGAAATGTACTAGGTAAGTTTGTTCTAGACTCAAGAGTAAAGGGAAATTGGGATGAGGCATAACTTTAAGGCATTTTGGCTTAGCTTTGACGTATAGGTGAGGGAAGTGAGAATCAAGACTGTTTCTCTTGAATGAGAAACCTAAAGTGTAAACAAGGAGCATAATACAGAATAGATACTAGGAAGAAGGCAGAACATGTTCAAAAGGAAAGGGGAACAAGTTGGGGGGTAGGGGAAAGGGAAGGAAGGGAGAAAAAGAGAATAGAAAGAAAAAATGGAAGCAAAGCTTTTGTAAATGGAGATGGGAAGATGAGTCAAAGGGAGAGGAAACGTAATGAAGAAAAAAAGACGTATTATGTATAGGTACAAATTCCCTGTGATGTATGTGATCAATATGTATGACAAATATGTACTAATAAAAATAAAGTTAAGAAAAAGACTGAGAGGGAAACCCCTTATTATCATATCTGAAATGCGGAAAAACAGAGTGAGCACTTATAATCCTACCTAAATGGTTTAAAGACCTTTAGTAACAAAGTAAATTATTGTATGGGTTGGGAATTCAGTTCATTATGGTTAAGTTATGGTCTTCAGGTTTAGGAAGATCGAGTAATGGTCAGAGCTGTGATTATTCTCCTTTCTAGGTAGGGCAGAGAACTATGGATTCACATGGTAGAAATTTCAGAGAGGAAAACCATGTTCAGAGGAGAGGTGAGCTATGCCTCAATCCCTGAGCTGTCCCTGCAGAGAACTGAGTACTCCCTGTCCCATATCTCAAGTCCTGGAAGGAGGCTCTCTATCAGAAGCTTCATTGCTGGCATGTAGGCTGCATAGTCCTAAGGTGTCACTCACCAGGCCTGAACCCTCCAATAGGCAAGGCCTCCAACAGTTATTTCTAAGTGTGTTTTATGAGTGTGTTTTTCTATTTAAGAGTAAGGGGACTGATTTTTCGGTAGCTTGTCTGGAAAAGAACAGTGTGCCTGTCAGCAGTGGTGGCTTCTAAGAACCTCAGCCTTCAACATCAGTGTACTGGATTAGGACAGCACATGTGGTGTCCTGGTTTTCTCTCCTTGAGGGGGGCTGTTCCCAGTGCCCTAGGCAGCCGGAAAGAAGGGATGTGGGCTGGATGTGGGCTAGATGTGGGGGAACATGGGAAGTTACTTGAGTTGTCTCATCCAGCTATAATGACTTTGAAGTATAATCCTAGCTTATTAGGGTTGGATTAGATTTTTAAGAGGCATCTAATTTAAATTATTCATTTTACCAGTGAGGGAACAGATACAGGACTTATCACAGAAAGGTAATGAGTGGCAGTGTTGGCTAGACCCCGGTTCCCTTGATTCACTAACAGTGCTTCTTCCAGTTGGAATCATGAAGGGTTACATTGTAGGTGGAATCTGGGGTAGGGTGCAGGGGTGCAGCGTGCAGCTATTCTAACTGCTGACTTAGTACATTGTAGTTAGGACAGTAATCTCTTTGGCCCACAGCCTCGAACAGGTGACCTGAGAAAAGCCTTTGTTTAAACTGTTACATATTTTGGGGAGAATTGTAATGTGATGGTTTGGGGAGGAGGCATCTAGGCACACTAGCAAGCCTCATTTGCTGACAGTGTTGGAACTGAAAACAACAAAAAAGAGAGTTTTTATAACATTTGAACAGAAATATTTGGCAAACTATAGTGTCGGTTTTATCGAGAAGGGTGAACCTAATTTTTTGAAATTATTTTTGCATCTGTTTATTGATCATGTGTTTTATAGAGGCAGTGTTGTTTAGTGGTCAAGCACAAGGATTTTGATGTAGACTACAGGTGTTGAATTCTGGCTCTGCTAGTTATTATAGTGTGTCACTTCAGGGAAGTTATTTCATTCCATGCCTCAGTAAAAAATGGGGATAAAACTTTGTAGATTTATTTTAAGAGTTAAATAAGTTAATACATGAATTAGAACAATTCCTGAACAATGAATTAGAACATAAAGTAGTATTTACATGTTAGGTGTTAACTGTGTTCTAGGCATTGATTGAGGGCCTTTGTGAATTTATGAACATAGTAAGGCTCAGAGAGATTTTAAAACTTGCTTAACATACTTCAGTTAGTAAGTGGCTAAGGTGAGACTTGAATCTTCCTTTGACCGAAAGTCTGATTCTTAGCCAGTCTGTTGAGTTTCTGAAGTCTGACATCACTAAGGTTTTATATTTATCTACTCTTCACCTGTCTTTCTAACTTAGATTTTTCATTATGTTCTTATTCTGTTAATAAACTGCATTTCCTTAACATATCTGTGACTTAACAATTATCAAATTATAATGGATTAAGATAAAACCACTCTTAAAAATTAGATGAAAACTTTGAAAATCCATACCAATAGTATTAAATTATGAAAGGCTTAAGGTGTCATTCTGTGACATCTGATAATAGCAAAATCAGTATTTCTACATACTTGTAAGCTATGTGGAAATTAAAATAGTTGTTATTAGATATTTTGAACATATTGTTTTGAAACAATCATGATGTTAATGTTTTAGCTGTTTGCACATCTTAATTACAAGGAATAAACCATACCATAATTCTTCATAGAAAACCTCCCAGTCCATGCGCCAGACTAAGGGAGAGAGCAAAGTGAGATGGGCCTTCTTAGCAAGAGTGACAGGTGAGGTGGGTGAGCATTAACAGCTTTGACAGCAGAATGAAACACTGACTAGATGACTGAGTAAAATGCTGCTTTCTCTGGTACTTGGGGGAGTTTTGGAGGAGATCTATTAAATGATAATGTTGACCCCAAAATGTTTACATTTCTGTACTACATAATTTTAATATCGTATTGAAAATATAGAAATCATATTTTACAGTATTGTCAACTACAGTTATCATAGGTAGAAACTGCTCAGTGGAAAGGAAAGCAAGAAAATACCCATCACTAAGACAAACCATTTTGAACAATCAGTATCATGTCTTCTTCAAAGTAGGTGCAATTTTGGGATTATTTAATTACTTTAAATTGGAAATTGTTTGAACATTTGAGTTACTTGGTGGGGGAGGGAAAAACTTTTAAAAATATGTATGGCATATCTTTTGACAAGGCAAAGAGTTGTATAGGGAAGAGGTAGTCAGTGTTAAAGTTTATAAAGTTTTTGTTGGGACATACTCAAGATCAAAATGATTGGCAATGAAGGAAAAGATGGCTCAGGGTATTTGGTAATGTGACATTAAAGAATACAATGAAATCTTTCTCAGTAAAGACCACGTGTCCTTTCCAGCTAGTAGCTACTTCTGGCTTAGGTAAGTGAGTTAGAGGTCTTAGGAATGTTTTACTTTAAGAGGATTGTTCCTTTATTATCTTTGTTGGGTTTGTTTTCAAGTTAATCAAGTATGTTTCAAATCGATCAAATGTGTATATGTACTGTCAAATAAATGAACACAATGACATAATTCTGACTAAAAGTTTGGACACTGACTCGTTTCAGGTTATGTGACTTTGTAACACTAAGAACTTTGAAGGAGTACGGATATCTTGTATTCTTTTTACTTAGAGGAATGAGAAAATTAATTTTCCCTTTGTTTTAACCTAATAATACATGAATGAAATAGGCACTAGTGAGAGAGACTTTTCTTAGAATGATTTTAAAAGAACAGTCAAAGGAGAGGAGAGCTATAGCGGTTTTTGCTGGTGTTGAGATAAGCAGAAGTGTGTGTGTGTGTGTGTGTGTGTGTGTGTGTATGCATGCGCATGCACGTGCTTGCTTAGTGTCACATGGCGAGAGGCTTCCCCAACCAGCAGTTTGTCCAGGGAGCCATTTCTTTTTGTGGCTGGTAAAATTGTACTTTGGAAAATACCCAGTTTTCTGCTTACTGCTTCATTATGGATTGCACAGGTAAAATTAAATGTTAACTATAGTCTTGCGATATAGAATTATTTAAAGTGTAATGTTTGAATTTATATTAAAATTATGTTGTTTTGTGTGTACTTTAAAATATATATCAATTTATTCCTTGTAATGTATGAATTTGTAGTATACAAATTGTGATTGATTTAGGATGAGCATTTGGAATTTCTTAGACATACTCTTGTTTTTTTCAATTTCAGTTTGGGTCATATTCAGACAGATTTAACACCTGCATAGCTTGGTGTGGCAGTGTGTACCTGTAATCCCATTACTCAGCAGGTTGAGACAGGAAGATTGTGAATCCAAGGCCAGCCTGGGCTACATAGTGAGTTCCTGTCTCAAAAACAAGCAGATTAGAAACTACAGCTCATAATTAGATAGATAATCTTCTAGTAGTGGCATCCTTGTGGACTGGAGGGTAATAGCTTCTGAATGAAAACTTGATATTTGATGAGTCAAGAATAGATTTCTTTAAAATAAAACTAAACAAAACAAGATGTTCTGTTTGTGGCCTATGCCACACTCTTCCTTCTGTATGATTTCCATGTTATTTATGTGGTTTCACTTTGGCTTTTTCAGGTCTCTGTTGAAATGTTTACCTAAAAAAGGTGGCTCTACTGACAGTTTTCCTAAAATAGCTCTCCTATTCAATCATTCTTTTTCCTTTAGTTTCTCTTTAGCTTTTTTCATCGTGTATACAACCACTTGATATATTTATTACATATTACATATTTGTCTGTCTCACCTGCACAGGGAAGGGAGTTTATGGCTGTGCTTGTGGAGTGTAGAACAGTGTGTTCCCAGGAAATAGTTGTTGAGTAGTGTATGAATGAGGTTCCTTTAAAAGTGATTTTTTATTTACCCTAATATTTTTAGAATTATCTTTATCAACAGCTTTCTAATTGTGTGATAATTATTTTGAGTATTAATATTTTCTTTCATGGCTAATTTTATTCTGAAATTAATAGTAGTATACTTGTGACTGGAAAGAAGAAGTTGGACGCAGGGATAGTTAGAGTAAATCCAAAGATTGCTTTGGTTTTGGATTGTATTTGATATTTTGGAGAGGAGATGGTGAAGACCTCAAATCTGTTTTTTACTCCATTATATTTTCTAGCATATTGATTGATTCTGTTTCAGTTGTTTTAAAAAATATTGCAGTCTTGAACTTACTCTTTAAAGCCTGTGCAAAAATAAATGTAAACCCTCAGAAAAATACATTTTCATGTGTATTTATACTCAAAGAGGAGCTGATAAAAGCAACTAAATGAGTTGGTAAAGTAGTTATCACATGTACATCATGGTCTCTGTTAAAAAAGATGACTTATGAACCCTTTTTTCATTATTCCTTTTCATTTACTTTTCTACTGGCCATATCTATCTAATATTTGAGTGACTATTAATATATAACATTTTTTTTTGCAGTGCTGGGGTTTGAACCCCAGGCCCTTGTATATGCAAGGCAAGTGTTCTATAACTTGAGTCACATCCCTAGCCCTATATATAACATCTTATATGCAACTTAAAATAGATCTTTCATGGAGTAAAACAACAACAACGAAACTTATGCAAGGTAATTTTATGGTGTATTTTCAAACATTTTGAAATGTATTTCCGTTTTCCACTTCTTTAGTTAAATCTCAGCATCATTACTGATACTCCCCCTTGGCTGTTGACCTGATTATTTTTGAAAGGATACATTTTTATTAATTTGCAATTTTATTTATTTTTGAGACAGGGTCTCATTATATAGTTTAGCCTGGTCTTGAACTCACTGTGTATCCCAGGCTGGCCCCAAACTCATGTTGATATTCCTGCCTCAGCCTCCTGAGTGTTGGGAATACAGGCATGCACCACTATGCCTCACTCAATTTGGAATTTTATTAATACTATAACTTTTGATAGTGTTTTATGTTATTTTTAGTTTTCTCTGGTGGCTTTTCTCTTTTAGGGTTTTTCCTTTTTCCTTCTGTATTTTCAGTTGGTTTCTATTTTCCCTTTATCTCAGTTGAATCTTTAAAATGTTATATAATTTTGGCAATTATTTATTCATTTTCAAGATACCCTTTTGTAGAGTAGTTTTGGAGCCAGGCTGCCGGGCTTTGGGTCTCAGAATATCAATTTACTATTGGTATGACTTTGGCAAACTATTAAACACCTGTCTAATGTGAATAATAATGTCTGTCTCTTAGGTTTTTATGAATATTAAATGATTTAATAAATGTGAAGTTCCCAGAATAGAGTCAGATGCATAGTAAGCAGTAAATATTAACTGTTGTCATTCTTTTCTGCAACAAGAGTTTTGTTTTCTGTCTTATGTAGCGTCATCATACTTTTTTACATAATGGCTTAGCATTTTCAGTTAGCTAAAGGTCAAGCTACTTTGAATAAATTACGGTACATTCATACAGTAAATTTTTATGGAGCCATTAACAGGATGAGATAGATCTACATATAGTGACCAGAAATGCTACTAATGATATTTTTAGAGAGTAATTTGCAGTTCTGTATGCATATCACAAATTAATATGTACAAACTGTACCTATGTTAAGACAGGTCTTTATAAACAAGATAAATTATTGGAAAAGGTGTGTACCTTGGATGAATGTGTGGAGAGGAAGAGACGTGAACTCTGGAATTTCTTATTCTGTATGATTTTAAAGTTATGGGATTACACACACATACACTTTTTGTGCCTTTCAATATTTTTAAAGCTTTAAAATGAAACTTTTTTTTGCCTGTGTTGAGTAATTTTCTGCTTGCATTGAGTAGTTTTTTGCTTGTGGTGAACTCTAATGAGAGATTATATACTGCTTCTCATAATACATTTTTAAACCAAATTTTTAAGACTTATTTGTCCAGTGAGTCAAGAGACAAACTGTTATTACCTTCAATTATTTCTGTGTGTGGGTTGATGGAAAGTAAATTTGTTGGCCACAAAAATGGTCACTTATACATAGGTATACTCAGGTATATGTGCACAGCCTTACCGTGCTTGAGTTACTCTGGAAAATGGCAGAAATTCTCAGAAGGCAAAAGTGAAAAATAAGACAAAAGAAAAAGGAGAAATATGTATACATGAATGTGTATAGCACTTTTCTCACATTTGTAAAATAGTTGCAAAATAGCTAATAATGTCATTATTAAAATTTGAGTACTCAATGTGTCAACCAGTGTTACTCTGTGAGTACATTTGTGTGTGTGTAAATGCCCAGATTGTGTGCACAATATATATGTACTTTCATTTTTGATTGAGGGCATACAACTTTTGATTTGTCAGTCTACCATAACTTAGAGAATAACCTTGAACCGTTCTGTAACTACTTCTATTCTCTCCACTGCCCTGGGGATCAAACCTAAAGACACACAAGCTAGGCTAGTTCTTTGCCACTGAGTCCCGCCTCTGGGCCTTAACAACTTTTAAAGATAGGGGTTTTTTGTTTTTTGTTTTTCCTGATTCTTCATTCCCGTGAAAAGTTGTATTTGCTGCAATAAAACTAAGAACCCTGATCTGCATATCTTTGCGGTTAGTTGGTATAAAGCCAGTATTTAAATTTCTTTGAAGTGTCTCAGTGCCTAGTATCACAGGAAGAGGAGCTCTTCAGGAGGGGGAATGTGTATGTGGTTTTTGGGCTTGTGCATTTTGTGACAAAGGAATTCCCCTTTGAATTGCGCTGCTCCCCTGAAGCCCCTGGAGCCTCTGGCTCAAGCAGCAGTCAGTCTGTGTAGTGTCCCTGACGTCATCTAGCGTATGCATAAGCCCTGCTATTGTCTTACTGCTACAGCAGGGCTGAAGATTGCAGTATTCGCTGTTGCCGCTGCACCCAGTCCTGCCCCTGCTGCTACCTAGTCTTGCTTCACTGCATCCCAGAAGAGCCACGTTGGCCTTCCTTTGCTTAGTGGATTTTCAAAAGCAGCTGTTCAGTTTTGGGTGCTGTCGGAGACCTTGCTTTTCATTCACCAGGAGAAAACTGAAGCTCATGAGGAGAATCTGGCAGCTGGACGCAGCTCGGACTGCATTGTCTGGCTTCATGACCCCTGCTGTGTAGTCGGCTCATCTCTTCACTCTCACAGCCACACTTTCTTTGCTTTTCCTTCCTTCCTTTTTTTCTTTCTTCTAAAAAAATTTTTTTTAAAAACCAGCTTGTGGAGCCAGCCATGTTTGGCACTGAATCTTCATGTAAGTAAATGGATTGCACTTCTCTGCTGTTTAGAAATCTGCTTGCTGTCATGGTTTCATTGGCTTGGAATTCTTATCACTTTGTCTTAGGTCATTAATGAGGTTAGTGTTTTAGGTCGAAATACAGGGAAATTGGTCTCAGAGAAGGTACTCCCCTTCTCAGGGTTATTCATTCTTAAGGCCAGGCATGGCAGTGTGGTCAAAACCGGGCCTCCAGGAGAGAGGTAAGAAGACAAGATCCAGGCAGCTCCCTGGAATGTGCTAATTGATGGGATACGGCCTGTCACTGATCTATTGTTGTGGGCTCAGAATGGTGCTCAAACCCTAAAATAGATACTGGAAAGATCTGAGATGATAGTGTTTATAAAAAATGGAAGGGCTTACATTTTTCATCTAGGAGAGAAAAGGATACCATTATATACTCTTCATATCTTTACAAAAACAGTTTAAATATGTAGATTAAAAAATAAGTAGCCTTATTTTTGAAGATTGATTTGTTTCCACAGTTGCTCCAATTTTATTACGTTGGTTAGCCTCATGGTCCGGCAGCACCATATCTATCTTAAAACTTACACAGTGAAATTTCTGTGGTGCAGAGCAGGCCTGGCGCAATGGGCTGAGCTGGACAGCAGTTGTAGATATCTGAAAACTGGTATTTAAAACATGATAACTCACTTGCTTGATGATTATTTAATGTTGGGTACAGACTAATGTAACTTGTCAATGCAGTTGTATAGGCTTTGCAGAATATTTTGTCATTATCTGTAAACAAAGGTGACAGTTGAGAATTTCTGAAGAGACTTAATCTACTGGCCTAAGGCATTAAAAAGCAACATTACATTTAGGGAATTGATTACTTATGGAGTTGTAATTTGCTTTTACTTTCTGATCTTAGATGTCAGTGTGACTATTTGTGTAGCTGATGATTATCGCGGACTAGTAGTATTTCAAGAGTGCTAATCATTCTGAGTTCTTTTGTGTCTTGATTGGCTTTTCTAAATGATTATTTTTATTGTTTCATTATGGAAGCTTCCGATATCTGAAATTACCACACTATTTAATCAAGTCCAAGACAGAATAATGGTGAACCATAATGTCTCATTCAGCATTGTGACAATATTGTTTTCCTAATAATTTAAAAATAACTTGAATTCACTTACTGGTACATTTGAAATTATCATCATCTAAGAAGTAGAAGTGGATCAGTAAGTGGCAGACATCTCCTAGTTTCATTTCAGTCATGGAATTTTGTTTATGTAGGAACCTAGGTATGGACAGAAATATTTATACTGTATACTGAGGGAAAATTAGTTCTATCATTTTATTTAGGACTTGAAAGTTGAAACTCAGTGTGAGAGTCTTTGGGACCAGGGCTGCTACCCTTGTTTGGCCTGTTTTAATCAAGCAGACACACTGCCTTTCTTGATCATCAAACCTGGTCTTTTGATAGTATTATTCATGTACTATGTCTGAAAAATGCTGGTTGTTTTGGTCTACTGATTACTTAACAGAATAGAAGACAGAGTATTATCATGCAGATATTTAGTGCTTTTTGGTTTAACTGAGTACTAAGTTTTATTTCTTGCTTGTCATTAGACATGCATAAATAGATCCATACTGTTAAGAGACATTAGAGGTTGAAAATGGATGCCTTCTTTAGATAAGAAGATATCTTAAGTCTGTACTGTACTGATAGTTAGGACAAGTGTGTTTTCTTTGTATTTTTCAAGGATGGCTTTCTAGCCCTTTGATTTCCACCTTTTGGAGGTTATTTTATAGACTTGAAACTATGTTTTAGTACATGCATTAAAAGGTCACATTTGAAATTCTAATTAGTTTAAAGGGGTCTCCTGATCACCTATGGTGTTTTTACCAAATTGTCTTAAGAAATACTTGTTTAATTTCCTGTTGTTTGCAGTACAGTAAGTCCTGGGAAAGTTAATTTTTTCTTACTTACTCTAAATATTTTGTGACTCTTACTGATTTCTGGTTATACTGCCTATTTGTATTAGATGCTTTTATTTTTAAATTGAGGTATGATTTATGTGCAGCAAGATGCGTAAGTGTGCAGTTTAGTGCATTTTTGCCCATGTTTACACTTGAGGAACTGCTATCCTGATCAAAACAGAGAACATTTCCATTTCCCCAGGAAGTTTGGATGTGACCCTTCCTAGTCAATATTACTTTTCCTGTGTGCCCAAAGGGACTACCATTCTGACTTTTGATGCCATAGATTTACTTTGTAAGTGACCCTTTTTGATTTTCTTTCTTTTTTCTTTGCTCTTTGCCTCCAACAGAAGGAAATGCCTTCCTTTTCAAATATTAGCTTAATTAAGTTGATTTCATGTTTTTGACCTTCAAGTCAAGAATTTTCAGTAGACTGAGTATCATATAATATGTTCTGCATCAGGGAAATAATATTGCTTGACTTAAATACTCTTCTCCCTAAAAACATCTTTCAAATCACAAAAAAATCAGTTAAAGTATTACACAGGTATGGCAATAGAATTTATGCCAGACGTTATTTTAGTCACTATCTCCAAGGGTACCAGTTTTATCTCTGCCATTTAGTAGATCTGAGTCTTACATAGTTTTATAGATCAGCCATAATTTATTTTGAATTGAAAATCTTCTATAGTTTTAGTAGCCTAATCATTACAAAGTGGGAAATGTAGTTAAGTCTGAGGTGTTCTTTACCTCTGTTTGTTAACATCTTTATGTATTTCACCAAACTTTTCCTTTTCTGAAATTTCCCATGTGTAAAAATGAAAGTAGTATGTCTGTTCATTATCTACTCTGAAGAAATGCAGTTTTAGTTTCTGGGGTCAGAGTAATTTAGGTATAAGAAGAAAGTACTATCAATAAAGTTTTATTGAAAAAGGTATTCATTAAAACACATATTTGCGGTACTTGATTTAATGATAGTTTATATTTAAAATAAATCAGTTGAATTCCTCAGTATTAAAAAAATTTTCTTTCTAAAACAAATTTTATCTTTTTTGGTGAAATAAAGCAAGCTGGTTAAGGGAGATAAAATATTCATAGAGAAAGGAAAAGTGGTTTTGGTTATATCTTAGAAATCTAGTTATTCTTCAAAGAATAGACACTTTATGGTGAACATTTACTGGGCTCAGTTCTCCTTTTTTCTCCTGTCCCATGTTGAACTTTTTCACTTCTCAAGGGTACTACTGAAAGGTACTACGTAAGGTGTGCTGTGGTAGGAATCGTGTCTGGTATAACACATTAATATGTTATCTGAAGACTTGCCTTTTTAGCCCAATGAGGCGAGTAATACATTACCTGCTGAGAAACAGTTTATAGCTGGGGCAAACAGCATCATTTTATCCTTCCTCCCAGATTTCGCTGTATTTTTAATAAGTTAAGGAGAGCATCTGAGCTTCTTCGATGGAGGAAAGAATTCACTGAAGTACCAACAAAATGATAGTGTCAGATCCACCCACCTGAGCTTTGTGGAGATGGAGAAATGATAGATGAGCAGGTTAGGAGATCTAGAGTTCTCTTTAGCTTTGGTATAACTGGTTCACACATCTTCCCTTTCATTCTTTGGGTTCCCACATCACTTTGGATGGGTATCAGACTCTGAGGTAAATTTGAGTGTGTGCCCCTAAGTGATTTGTCTGTGATGGGCACCAGCATTTGCTTTTTATTTTCATTATTGGTAAGTACATTAAGTTGGAACTGTCAGATTTTTAGTTCCTTACAACTTTAATCTGGCTTTTAGCATTTAGCAGTGTTGGAAAGATACTTTCATATGATTTAAAGCAAAAGAGACATACTTAAATGTGTATATGAAATCTCTCCTCTAGGTGTGCACTTACAGCATTATATGTAAAAAAAATTATTATTACATACTTTTAGTTACGTAGAATGCCACAAACTGTTAAAGTCACAAATAAGAAAAAGTAATTATGGATTGCATGGATTTGTGTTGAAATATGGTCATATTAGAGCTTGGGGAGTTGAAGGCCATAAATTTTTTACTTGTCTTACTGTGTCATCCTTCTGACAACATAATTTTGACATTATAATTTTTAGAATCAAGAAAATATTTTAAACTAAGTAGAAATAATTTTTTTCTGGATATTTATATACTTATTTCACTAGTACAAAAATGGAATTAAAATATCTAGTAGTTTTTGTTTCCATTTCAGTGTTAGTCTCCCTGATTATTACTCTGTACTTTGTTCAGCAGAAACTACATGAATTTTCAATGATTTGTTGTTTTCATTGTCACAACAGACCAGATTCATATCCTGTATAAACTCTGGGGTAGGGAATGGGCGGGGGGTCCCTCAGTGAAAATTGCCATATATGGAAACACCTCATAGAATCTCCATGGAATTACACAGGATGTAAATAGGACTCATTGTTGTTATGGATTCTGAGCTAAAAAGCCACTGATCACATGTGTGTGTTTAAAGCAATAATAGTCAGTGCATTAAATTCTTGAAACATTGTTAAACTTTCACTATGATATATGGGACACTAGATTATGAATTATATGGTCATTTTTGTTTGTTGCCTTTTTAAAAAGTATTGATTTTCCTTCATATTTTTTCCTAATTAGTGGAAAGCATTAATTTACTTTTTTTTTTTCTGGTATAGGAGATTAAATCCAGGGCCTTCATACTGAGCTACATCCCCAACCCTTTCCTAATTTTTTATTGTGAGACAGGATCTTGTTAATTTGTAAAGTTGCCTAGGCTGGGCTTGATCTTGTGAATCTTGAGGCTCAGCCTCCTGAAGTGCTGGGATTACAGGCGTGCACTGCCATGCCTGGCTAGTAATGTGTTTTTAGCTAGAAAATACACGGACTGTATTAGTTAAATGTCATACTTGCTGAGCTAGAATAGCAAAGTGTAAGATTTTTAAATTATATGTTATTTGTAGTAATCATGGAGTCAAGTGGTTATGAATTGGGAAACAAAGAGGTAGCTTAATGCATGTTGTAGAAATGGCAGCAGTCACATCCTAGAAAGAGCAACTACGTGCAGCTGCTCTGGCTCTCAATTGCCTGGATTCAAATCATGGCTCTACCATGTTCTACTAGGTTTTGACCATCTACCATCTAAGCTCAACGTGTGGCTTACTGAATGAACTTTTGGTGTTAGGGGAATTAGCCTTTGGGGGCCAGGACATTTACTTGAGGGGGCCCTTACTAAGGAATGTCTTTGGAGAGTAGCATCCAGCAGTACAAAAGACTAGCCAAAGAAAGGGACATTTCACTTCCTAAGACTGTGTAGATCACTTGAGTTCCATTATGGGGGATCTTTGAAGGGATGAAACTGTAATGCTAGATGAAATGGGCCATGGTTGGCAGATGTCCAGCATATTTCTCACTGTGTCATACTAATTGGTCATAGCAAACTATTCAAGGAATGGCTTAAGCCACTGAAATTTGGAATGTTACTCACTTTAAAATACTTTATGAGAGCATACTTTTATGTTTTCCATGTCATTGGAATAGTCATGTAAGTGAATATTTAGACTTACAAGAACTTACTAAATAAAGAAAAAAATTAAATGTTTCAGAAAAGTGTGGTTAGATGTGAAGTAAACAGTTTGTGTCACATTATGGTACTTGGTGGTATCAATGGGCTAATGACTCAGAGCTATCACAGGTCTCCTTTGAGTGAAATTTACAACAGTTTAAAACTGTATCCTGATAAACAGGGTACCCAGCATATATGACCTACTTACAATTTTTATAAATTTGAATATATTATGAATTAAGGTGCTATTAAAAATATGACATGTGGGGGGCTAATGCTGAGTTTAATAAAATTTTTTGGCTAAGGAGTTTATCTCACATTACTGGTACATGTTGATTGAACTGTTTTTTTAACTCAATCTGAGGCGGCTAGAAAAAGATACGAGTGGAGCAGAGAAAAGGGAGGAAAGAGATAAAAGTTTATTTATAGGGCACGGAGAGAACCAATGCACTGCATGGGTGCGCTGATTCTCTGAAGAAAAAGGCGAGATGCAAGCTTAAATGTACTCTGATGGGGGAGGGCACAGGGCTGCTGACATGGGCTGCTCAGTAAGACGTGGCTGAAGGAGATAGGAGCATTTGTGGCACACGGGGTTTGGCAAAGGCAGTTGGGAAGAAGAAACTGCAGGTGTTTCTGGGAAGAAGGAGCTAGATACCATTATGGTTCAACATTTGGTCTGTCGTCATGATGGCTGGGCAAGTGTCAGGCGGGGACCTATCAATGTCAATGAACAGTTCTTATCCCTATAAGCAAAAATAGTTGACACAAATAGAATAGAACATGTAAATTTTTATTGTTAAGCTCAAATTTGTTAGTGAACAAACAGCCATATATTGATAATTTGTCATACACTGGTAAATTGACTATGCCTGATCTAGTATGTCTGGTCTGAGTTCACTTGCCATTTATTATTATTTTTATTTTATTGGTTTTCATTATGATACTTTCTTATGTAAATATTATGAACATATTAATTCCTACTCACCATTTGTAAAGGTTTTAGTGATAATAATGAGTACTATAACCGTTAATTTATTTATAGTACAAAAAATACATTCATTTGTAATTCTGATACAGTTCCAGGAACTGGAAAAATTATTTTCCATTTCTTCTTGATGGTTTCAGACTGTTAAACAGTCAGGCTTTTGGCTCATGTTGGGTAGTAGCAAGTCTAATTAGAATATATGTCTGGATTAGGAAATCCTAGTAACTCAGTTAGAATATTGTTTATCACTTCCTCCTCCCTCGCTCCTTCTAGAGCACTTAGGGTTGGGGAGAGGCTTTGCGTGGGGTCTGTCCTGGAGATACAGATGGGTATTCCAACCATGGTCTCCTCTCTGCAGCCTGAAATTTCTCATCTGAAATGTTCCTTATATTTATTTTAATCTAATACTGATTCAGTTATTTATAGTTATGTAACAAACTGCCAACTACCCCCAAGCATAGTGGTTTAAAATGAGTATGTGTTACTATCTTTCACAGTTCTTTGGATTGACTGGCTTCTGTTGGTGGTTCTCATGAAGAGTGTCTTAGGCAGTTATGATCAGATTTGTATTGGTCCCTCAAAAGGCACATCTGATCCAGATAGCTGTGGCTCTTGGCTATCAATTGGGACTGTCTACTGACTTGGGGCTGGCTATTGATTTGGAGCTCAGAGTAATTATAGAAAAAAAAAAAGAAGCCTATTATTGCCTTCTTCATGTGGCCCAAGCTTCCTATAGGAATGGTATTAAGTTCAGAAATACTCCATGACCAAGAAGCTCTGAAGTTTCTTATAAACTAGCCTCAGAAGTTTCAGCAATCACTTCTATCTTACTATATTGGCCATGTAAATCACTAAAATTAGTCAGATTCAAAGGGAAAGGAATTAGACCAACTGATGCTCCCTCCCTTCCTCCCTTCTTTCATCCCTCCCTTCCTTTGTCTTTTACTTCAGTACTGAGGACTGAATAACCCAGGGGCTTTACGCTGAGCTATATCCCATTTATTTTTATTGTTTTTTGAGGCAGGGTCTCCCCAAGTCACTAGATTGCCTAGGCTGAGCTCGAACTTGAAGTCTCCTGTCTCAGTAGACTTCTTTTTGTGGTCCAGGTGTGGCAAAGTCTCATTATAGAAGAGTATATAATATTGGAAATATCATAGTAGCAATCTTTGGAAAATAATTTACTACAAATAGTTTTCGAACTCTACTCTATGAAATTGTCGCCTAGAGTGTTGAAATTTTCTAAATTGGGAATCTATGAGCTTTTTACATAAAGCAAAGAAAGTGAGTATTTTAAACTTGTGTACTGTGTCCTTTGCAGTCACGCAAGCCTGCCATTATGAGATAAAAGCATCCATAGACCAATAAGCATGACTGTGTTCCATATTAATTATGGACACTGAAATTTGAATTTTATAAAATTTTTGTTTGTCTAAAGTATTGTTATTTAAAATGCAAAAATGGTCTTTTTAAATTCTATTTTTAATTATATAAACTAAAAGAATACAATATACATTCATGTTTCAAGTAATCTTGATATACTGAAATATACTTTTTGGGGTGCTAGATATTGAGCATGCTAGGCCAGTGCTCTACCACTGAGCTGCTTCCCTGTTCCTTTTATTTATTTTTTAAAATTTGAGTCTTGTCTCACTGGTTGCCCATGCTGGGTTCTAATTTTCAGTCCCTCTGCTTTATTTTCTCTAGCAGCTGAGATTATTGGCATGTGCCACCATCCCTGGCTTTAGTTTTAAATATTATAAATTTGAATTTATAAGTGTCTATTTTATCCATTACTGGGCTCTTGCATAACATTTTGTTTAAAAGGTCTGCTAAAAGGAATGAATGAGAAAATAAAACAAAATCCTATGTTATTTATAATTTTCGATTCTAATCTGTTCTTTGTCATACTAGGTGAAAAAATTAAGACAGTAGTGAGATTTTCTTTTTAATTCATTTCCACAGATATTTATTGAATTTAGCAGAATAACATTTGTGAAAGTTAGGCATGAGTGAGTAAAAGACTCTCAAGACATTTCAAGTTCAGCTGAGCATTGGGGTGAGGCAGGCAGTAAGAGGAGGAGAACAGAGAGGGCAGTGATATTAAAACCATATGTTTCTTGTTCAGATAGGGCAGTGTAGGTGAGATTTCTTTGGCACCAGTGCACACATAATCAGAGAAAAAATTGGCTCTCATTTGAATTGACATGCAGAATATGGTAAGATAAGCCAGCTTTTTCTTTAAATAACTTTATTGATGAATAATTTGCATGATAAAATATAGTGTATCTACTTTTAATATACAGTTTGATGAATTTTGACTAATGTTTATGGACATGTATCCATCATTGTAATCAAGATAAAGCACATTTTCATTACTCTAAAAAGTTCCCTTGTGCCTCTCTGCTGTCAATCTCCACATCTAGAATTTCATTTAAATTGAACTATACAATAATATCCCATCTGTGTTGGGCCTCTTTTGTTTAGCATAATGTTTTCAGCCATGTTGTTATATCAGTTTTTTCTGTTGCTGGGTAGTGGAAATAATGTAGTTGGTTCATCCGTCTGTCATTATTGAGTTGATACCTGTGTTGTGTTTTTGGAAATAAAGCTGCTGTATAAACACTCATGTATGGTTCTTTATCCAGACATAGGTTTGTCATTTTTGTTTCTCAACAGTTGCATACTTAAAAATGTAATAATTGAGAAATTGCCAAACCATTTTCCAGAATGATTATACATTTCACAACTCCCCCCCATACATTTCACATTGTGAGTTTTTATATTCAGAACCAGGATCTCCTTATTAAAGTGATTCTGTTGTGTTTGTGGGTTACCAGAGTAACCAAATGTAAGAACTTTTTTAATGAATCTGATAAATCTGTGGATCCTTAGGATTTCAAGAAATTTGAAGCCAAACCTCCATTGGAATAGATTAAAGATGACATTTGTCATGTTTAAAAATTAAACAGAACTTGGATTTATATTTTTAAGTACATTTTCTAATTATTTGACATTGCTTGTGTAATACTTTTCAAAAGTCCTCAAACTTAACAATGATAGATTTAATATGTAATTGACTGAGATAGCATATTGCATGTGTGTGTGTATATATATATATATATATATGTATATATGTTATACATATGAATCTATGCCTAAAGCAACTGATGTCAAGTTCATCCACCCTTGTTGTAGACAACTTACAAAATACTGTTCCTGTAAAAAAAAACAACAAACTCCCAATTAATCTAGGTAGCCTTTTGAAAACTGAGGAATGAATATTCTTAGTGGATTTTCTGTGCTGACTTTCTCACCCTTTTTCTGAGTTTTCTCCAGGAAATCCTACTTTGTTAGTTCTTTTTTTTGGTATAAGTATGTAGCACAATGCTTAAGAAACTGGGCTTTGTGTCAGACAGATGAGAGGGCCTACTTTTATTATATTTCATAAGCATCTTATCTCCTATCTTCAGTTTGTTCATCTGTAAAGAAAGGATAAAAGTTAACCTCATGGGCTATTGTAATGTTAAATGAAACAGGTAGAGTGAAAAGCCCTTAATGGCCCATGATAAGCGATTGATAATTTAATTATTCCTGAAGTTTTCCATACTGGAAAGTAGGATCATTAACACTGTGTGTACTTGTTATAAAACAGAGTATGAATAAAAATACAAACAGTGGCACTAAACATGTGCACAAATGGGAAAGAATGAGAAAAAATCTGTAAGTTTGGTCCCTGCCATTTGGGAGATTACTTCTAAAGGGGAAAGAGAGGATGAAATTATAATTTATACATGTGTACACGATATCATATCAATTTGAGTAAACATTTTTGCACATACGTCTTTGAATGTTATCGGTCGTCTTCTCTTTTAAGTCTTCTCTCTCCAAGTGTTAGCTTCTGGGTTTCTGTGATAGTTGCCTCACCTTTCCTCCCTAGCTCTCCATCCTCCATTCTCAGGTTCATTCCACAGGGTGAGTTTTCTTTCTTTTTCTCTTTTGTTGATATATAACAACAATGAAATACAAAAATATTCAGTTCTGTGAGGTTTTTTATTTTTTATTTTTTTGTTCTATAGGTTTTAACATAGAATTTTGGCAGTGCCACTCAAAGTAAGATACAGAACATGTCTGTTGCTTGAGAGAGTTTCTTGTACCATCCCAGTTTTCTTCCCTACAGGCAACTGTTTTTTATATTTTTATAGTTTTACATTAGTTTTGCTTTGTATTTAATTACATTTGTGTAGTTACGTAATTTGTATTGTTTTGTGTCACCTGGCTTGCTAATCTTGTTCTCAATGCAACACTGGTTCAAGATGCTGTCAGTGACTCTTCATTGCCTTTTCAACGAAATACAAACTCTTTGTGTGGGTGTTCAAAGCTAACCATCATATGGTCACAACTTTCCTATTCTGCCTTAACTCTCAGTACTATTCTCCACTACTCTACAGCCAAATAGAGCTTATTTGCTTTATCTTGAGTACCTTTTCTCATGCAAGGCCTTCAGGCCCTCTGTTTGGATCTGCCCCTATTTCAAGCTATTCATATCTTCATCATCGCTGTTTCATTCTTGGATGTTCATCTCAGGTACCAGTTACTTAAGGACTTTACTGGTTTTCCTAATGCAATTCCCAGCCTTTTTTTAAAAAAAAAAATCTCCACTCCATAGTTGTCATTATATGCACCTCTTTTACAAACACAAAACAGTGATTTTCAACTTTTTTTTCAGCATCATCCTTTCTCTTCACTATTCCTCTGGTCACTGTCTCCTACCAAAAAACATTCTTCTTTTTTAGAAATACCTTGCTGTTCTTTATAATGGAGGGAGTATGGATCCTAGTTTTATGTGCTCCAGAGTCAGGCTTTTTGGCCTGGGATCCTTATTTTCTGTCAGCTACAGGTCCTTAAGTATGTAAATCAACCTGTCAGTTTCTTTTTCTGTAAAATGAGGATGCAAATAATGCTATTTCAGGCATTGCTGTGAATTTTAAATGCGGTAAAATGTTTATTCCTTACTAAAGGCTCAGTGACTGTTACCTATTCCTAGAAGGTATTATATTAGTCATTTATGTCATTACATTATTCTTTGAATTACAATTTATTTTTCATGGGACTGGAGTTTACTTAGTATCTACTAAATTAAATATTTAAAATATTTTGTCTTAACAGTTTGCTAAATGAAAGTCTGTGATGTGTTGGAGGAGGGTAAAGAGTTGTTTTACATACAGAACATCAGTAATTCTAAGTTGTATGTTTACATCACATAACAACTAAATTTAGCTTCATTTCTGAGTGTCTTAATATTAGCATAAACACAATAATATCGGTATCCTTTCTTTCCAGGGACATGACTAAAAATATGAATGGAATTATGCATTGGTAATTGTACCACTTAAGGTCATCTAAAGCTTGATATTTTAAGAAAAATCTTTCTAAGTACAAATAATCACTTCCAGGTTTATATGTTTGTATTTTGATTTGTTATATTCCTAAGGTGATGCATATTTGTAATTATTTTTTAAAGCTTCATGATACTTGGATACATAGACACTGCAGCATGCTTTGCATTGTTTAATGTTAATTTAGATGACTTAAGTGTCATTTTCTCCTTCAAGGGATTTGATAAACATCTTGATTTTTAATTGGAATGGATACAATTATCACTATGTATGGAGAGAAATAGAACACCTATAATTTTTGTTTCTTTTTTTATACTAGCATGTATCAGAGATATTTTGGTTTGTCAGTATAAGGGGAAATGCCCGGCAGCATGCTACCTTTTCTAGTATGTATTGATTATGAAAAGTTTTTATTTTGATGTTGCAACATGTCAAGTTTCCCTTCAAGCTTTCACTAAGCAAAGCTTCGTGTATACAGTAGATGGCATGTAGAAAATCAGTTGGCTGCTTTTATTTTTAGATATGAAATATATGGGTCTCTGAATTCTTGACTCTTTATCTGCTGGAAAGTCTTCAGCCACACATCTAGCTATATAGTTCTTTTGTTTTTAATGTTAAATTGACTTTTCCCAGCTTCTCTTGTTGAGGAAGTTGGAACCTGTATAACACCAGCTGTGTGTTGTGTTAGAATGGAACAATAACACAAGGATATACAGATATGTCTTGCCTCTGTTTCCTGAAATTGTGCATTGATTTCTTTTGTCAGTAAACTATTTCAAATGAATGAAAGCAACATTGTCTATTTTTAGTGGGTTTTCTTTGAAGGGTGCAAACTTTTTTTTAAAACAGCAATTCATCTGCAAATTCAAATTTTATTTGGTACATCTAACTTGCTTAAGTTACAATACACATAGTTAAAATTTTAATTGAGTCAGTCAGTTCATAGTTGTCAGATCTTTCACAGTAATTTGATTATATAACATCCTTTTTTTAGGCTTTTTAACATTTAAAAAATCTCCATTTTTTTCTACTGTGGCCAACATAAGGACATTTTAAAATGAATTTTTTAGCATTTTTCAATCCCTGATATTTTAAGTAGATAAAACTTAATTATGTTTATAGAGTTAATTTCTTCTTTTCTTTGACATTGAATGTACTCTAATGTGTAGCTTCAATCAATAATGGTTAGTCATTTTTTGTTTTTGTTTTAAATAAGTTCTTTATAAAATAATCCTCAAGCAATTCTTTAACTTAGGACCTAATATGAATCAATAAAGATTTGCTGCTGATTAATATAAAAAGACCAGTTGATTGAGAATTCTTGAGATGTATATAGCTTCACACCTATATCATAATTCACTTTGGAAACTTCTTAAGGTGCAGCAATATAGGCCTAATATACTAGTTTTCTTTTATTCACCTAGAATATATTTGTGGAGGTCCCGGGCTGACAAGTGAAATAGTTACTTGCTGTTTAATAGCTTTCTCTGGGAGCTGTATACTACTGCTTGGACACTCATTCCACATGTTAAGATTTCACTTTCCTTTGTTTTATTAGAACTTCCAGCTCCTAAAGTGCTGAAATGTCTGTTTTGTCTTTCATACCATTAAACTACACCTCCCTAACAGTGAGCTGCTCTGTAGGTGAACAACTCACATACACAGATGATTGGATGTGAGCTCTAATGATCTGGAATATTTTATCATTTGTATTGTGTGAGGCCCCAGGAAGCATCATGTCTGGAGCTAGGGAGTACGCGATATTTATCGTGAATCAGTGGCACTGGTTGATTAATCTGCATAGGAAATTGCTGGGCATTTTACTCATGTAACTGACTGAACTTCTGTTTACTTTTGAGAATTGATAGTAGAAATAAGGCCAAATACCAGACATCCTGGGCTCTGAACTGATTCTTTTCTGTTCAGTCACTGGGTACCCAAATAGCACTTTCTTTTAAACTGGCTTATCAGAGAACCCTGTTGGACAGAAAGGAAGCAGGGCCAATACAATTTAGAAGGCAACTGCTTGTTCCTGGAGCACCCGTGTATAATATTTATATACCTCATAGTTTGGCTGCCAGTTTTGTGTTTTGAAATAGTTACTATTGTGTAATAATAGAATGCCCTGCATTGGTGGAAAAGCCTTAATTGCTTAAATCTCTCAATCTGAGCTCAGGTTCACATCCTTTATGGGTAGGCATGATAGTGGTGTTTGACTTTTTTTTTTCCCAATCTTCAGTCTGAAGCCCCCCTGCCCCTGCCCCCTTTAAAATGCTCCTACAAAATCCAGACTCTTGCTTAATAATATATTTCCTTCTTTTTATGACCCAGTTTGTATGTTATTTTGGCTGTAGGAACACTGACAATATGAGCAGAGCGAGCAGCTCTACTCTGAACAGCTGTCATGGAAGTGACATAGATGGGCACCCTGAGCCAGTGCCTGTTCCTGTTTTGTGACGCAGCCTTCTCCCTTGACACTAGTATTTTATGCTAATAATTTTGAGGAACTTGGCATTTGTCTGTGACCTTGTGTTTTATTTAAAAATATGCAACATTGGATTTTTATATTATGCCTTTAATGCAGAGTCCTACCACAGAAGCTTCCTGAGGAGTGCTGATTTCAAACTGAAGAAAGAAAGATTTTATGATGCCATTTAGACTGATAAGGCACTCAAATGTAAGAGATTAGAATGATGTACAAAACTGGTGGGCTGATAGATAAAGATCAGTACAGGAATGTAGATGACCTCATATAACCTTCCAGAAATATTCTTCTGCAATAAATACCTATATTATGTATTTTCTGTTCCTTTAATTTTACCTCAATATAAGTTTGTAATAATACTTTTATATTCTTTGAGGTTTTGCTTTTTAAATTATGTGTTTAAAATATGGAGACTATCATTTAGTCTGATTGTATTCTTTTTAAAAAACATTTTCACAGTAACCCTCTTTATGACCATACTACAATGCATTTAAATGGTACTCTGTTGATGGACTGTTAGGTTGTTTTTAGTTTTGGCTATTATAAGTCTTTGCGAATGAATACAAATATATTTGCATAAGTGGAGCTACAGACCACTTCATAGATTTAGAAATTTGCTGAATATAGCTAAATGGTGCTTCACAAAAACCTAGTTTATACTAGCTAATAGTGCATGTCTGGGCTAGAGTGTACCTTGATTTTTAGTTACAATCAAGAGAAAAGTATAAGACATTATAATATAGAGACTAGAAAGAATGTCACTTTATCTTATCTCCTATTAAGAATAATAAACATTGTGGCATGATTTCCAAGAGGGATTCTTCAGTTGTCTATCAGATCTGGGTCTTAGAAACCGTGTGATTGGTTTCACAGTGATGAGAGTGGGCATGGGCCCTCTGCCGTGTCCTGTAGTCTAGTTTCTGTGAGATAAATGTGCAGTGATGACGGAGGAGAGGAAGCCTTGTGACAGCTGTCTTTTGCCCTGTTTGGTATATAGACAGACATAGAAATGCAATATTTGGCTAGAGTATGATTTCTACATGCAGTATTTCTTTTGTGTTGGAAATACTCAACTTGTCTTTAGAAGGGGCATGAGACCTTTCATGAGCAGGAAAAATCGTGTAGCACTTTTCAGGTCTTTGAGTCCCTTTTAGGTCATTTTTTCCAAGAGTGTTTGCTAAGACATCAGCAATAACATGTGATAATGCCTGCTGTACCTCACTTTTTTTTTTCCTTTGTAATCAGCGTGTTAAGGAGACATTCATATATTTCAAGGATTGCTTAAATTCTGCTGCCTAGATTTAAGCGTGTGAATATGATGACTTTTAAACATATAAGTAAAGCTATTCTTCATAATTTGTTCTATTATCAGCATTAAATTAGTTACTTTGGAGCATAAGTTAAGTAGGTTAAAGTAAGCCTGTAGCATACCTAAGGAACACCTTCCTGTACTACACATACAAATTACCTTTTTATGGATAGTCTCTGCATTTAATTTCAAAGTTACCCAGCTCTGGGAGTCAAAGCTGAGGGACTTGTCATGGTCCAAAGAGAAGGGAAAAAGAATATAACCAGAACTGATATATGTGTGTTTATTTATTTATTTATTTTTTTGTATTCTCAATATTCATTAGTTTTTAAGCTTTGCTTTTCACCAACCTCACTCACAGTCTTGTTACTTGAAAAAAATTGTGGTTGTATATAGATACCATAAAAAAGCTCTTTTACCACTGAACTACTTTCTGCCTCCTAGGTAGATTAATACAATTTTTTTCTTTGTTTATAATTTAATTCTTTTTTTGTGGGTAGACATATTGCATCAGTAAATTCTCCTCTGAAGGAAATACCCAGAACCAGATGTCTTCACAGCTCAATCCTTACAGACACTTCCTGAATAAGAACGAGTCTCAGACTCTCATAAAATTGAAAGTAAGAGAATACTTCAGAACTGAGTCCAATATTATACCAAAACTTGGCAGGAACACTAAAATAAAAAAGAGAAAAATTTAGGATAATATTCGTGATAATCAGAGATACAAAAATCTTCAAAATACTGACAAAAAGAACCCAACAGATCAATCATTCCTCTATAAATTGTTAACCTTAGTTATTTGTTCATGAAGATGGAAAGCAAACTATTACAGCTTTCATGATGCAGATATGGTGGGTGGGTGGGTGGGAACAGTTCACTTTGATATAGGAGAATGAAACTCCCCACCTACTAGATGTTCTGCATGATTTCATGTTCTCTAAAATCAAAGAATGAATTTTAGGAACAACGGAGGTTATGAGCAGGATATATTTATTGAGAGAAAGAAAGTTTCTGTCTGAGAGAGAGACAGAAAGGGTCCCAAGTGGGTTGCCAAAGACTCTGGGTTTTCTAGGGATTTTTATAGGGTAAAACCATGAGGTGAGGTGGGTCCAAGATGGGGAAAACCTTGGAACTTGCAAGGCAAATGGGCATGAGGTGGGACAGAACTATGGTCAACCAATAAGATTAAGTGTTCAGGTAAAATTGATCAAATCAGGGACGAATAGGGAAGCGAGTCACATAGCAAGCGAGCATTCTTAAGGGTCGGTGACTCTTCCTATAGGGGATTGGGATGATCAAGGTGATCCATACCTATTTAGAATGTTAATCTCTGATGTTTCTACTTAGGATGTGGTTCTATTTGTTTTGCCTTTTGTCTTGAGATCTGGCTTACAGCGGGAGGTGTCTGTCTCCTTCAAGGTCACAAGACATCTGGTCCTCTTTTGTGTGTGTTTATTCAAAAGATGGCATAATGGAAGGGAGTACAGTTCTAGTAATGCAAGTCCTTAAGAAGAAGCATATTATGATAAACCCCTTCTTTAGAAAAGTATGATTTCTTTCCCTTATACCACAGGTTAAATTATACATTAAGCCACTTTTAAGTAATAGTTGACACCAAGAATGTAGAACCATCACAATGAATCCCAGTTAATGTAAATAATTAGATAACTGAACACTTCTCTACAAATTGTTTCCTTTTTCTGAATGCTAGTAAAATACAGAGTTATAATCCATAGCTTAACCATGAAGGGTCATACCCTAAGGTTGACACATGTACCTAGCATTTCAGTCTAAGCTTGTCCCTGTATGCATCTGAAATCAGTTCCAAGGTATGGCCTACAGATGCCAGGGTTAGGTACTTTTTATGGATGTTAAACTTCGTCTTGAATATTGAAGTCGTCATAGTTACAGGGTAAAGTTGAAACTTCCTTATTTGAATTTGTTCTTCATTTAACTTTTAAAACATTCTTATAATTGAATATTAAAACAAACGCAATGGCAATTAATGAATATAAGATGATTATAGTCCTCCTGCATTGATTACTGCACGTAAAATGACAGCAGCAGTGTTATTTACTGTTGTTGTTAAGAGGTCTGACTCTGAACATCACCTCAAGGATGAAGTGCATCATTGTCAGAGGCTTCTCCAGCTTTCCTGGGTTGTATCAAAGTCCACCAGTTCTGTTTGATCCATTTCATCAGTCTTTTCTACTTCTTTCTTTGCAGGTAAGTCTGTCAGCAAAGAGAGTTTATTAGGAGAAGGAAAGTCTTTATCAGGAAAGTTTACCTTAAATTTGATGTTTAGGCAACCCATTTTATGTGGTCTGCAATAAATTGACATACTTTCATTAAGCACATACTTGATATCTCCATACTTGACAATGCCCTAGCTGAGAGGTGATGACCGTGGTTCGGTTGTTAAGAGTGGATTTTGGCTTTCAGAAGCTACATGATTCCTCAACCAGATGTATCATCATACACATGAAAAGGTCTATTCCTCATTGAGTAAAAACAGCATGGTCCTTCTGATCTAACACAGTGGCAGTATTTCTTGGCTTCAGTCCTGGTTCTTGGTCTCCTTTGCCACGGATTGTTATCTTCTGGCCTCCTTTTTTGCGTTTGACAATATGAACTTCTAGAATCTTCTATCTTCCTTCCACTGCAGTGTTTACATTTATCTTTAGGACTGATATGTACCCCATAGCCCTGGCATTCCATGCACACAGCCTGAATTTGCTGGACCATTCCAGCAAATCTGATGAATTTTTACTTGTGCTCCAGTACCCAGGCAGTTGGGGTACCACTGTAAGGCTCTTTTCTTACCACGTTGGCCTTCATATTTATCACAAATCATGTTCTTTTATAGAACCAGTCTTCTTGGTGCACCATTATAGTGTAAATCTTCTAAGGTAAGTAAGAGTTGATGCACCACATTTTAACCTCTCCTTTATGCATTCTTTTTCTTCCTCCAAAAATATATCAGAGGTATCCACGGGAGAGCCAAAACTGCCACCTGCTCCATCCTGTTTTTAACTGCTTATTCTCCTTTGTCATATAATTCCCTTTTGTTGGCATCAGAGAGAACTTTGTAAGCTTGAGAAATCTGTTAAACTTTGTTCCTTCCTTTGAATTTTTATCAGGGTGATACTTTAAGGCCAGCTTCCTGTAAGGCTTTTTCAGTTCTTCTTGGGCGACATTGGGTTTGATACCCCCAAAACCATCATAGTAAATTATTTCTTCTGCCATTTCCTACAGCCAATCAGTGGGTTGAGGTTGGAGTAGAGGAAGCATGAAGGATCACGTAGCTCTGTGCAGCTCCTCCTCCACCTCTCGCAGAGCATTCTGGAAAGTTTCCTGTACCTGACTTTTGCCAGTGCTGGATATTAACAAACATTTTTTTAAAATGGCATTTCTGCCATTTCCTAGCAATGTGATGTTAAGAAGAGTGCATGACTTTTTAACTTATAAAATGAAGATAATAGTACAGAATAAGCATGATAAATTTTTATAATTATAATCTTTTTAGACCAATGAGTGAATGTAACATTTCATTTTAAATCAATAGGTTAAAATAACATCTCATTTTAATTTGTTTAATTACAAATGAGGTTAAATGTTGTTAAATATATTCAATAAAGCACTCACACTTTACAATGTTTTAATGTTTTTGTTAATGTATAATTTTATTTTTATTCTATTTTTATTGCTGTACAGTAGCTTTATGTTAAGATTAATTTTTTTACTACTATATATTTTACTAATAAACTTTTACAGTTTGTCATTTGTCTTCTGTCTTTATGGCATTCTTCTCTCTTGCAGGCATTTTAAAATGTTTATATAGTCAGATTTATATATTTTTGTTTATAGCTTTTATTTTGTGGCTTGCCATCAAAGACCTTCTTTTTTCATGATTAAAAAGTTATGAAAGCCTCCCATATTTCCTCCTACTAATTTTATGCTATGCTTTTTCACTTTTGAATCTTTGATCCAGTATGGAATGTTTCCTTTTTAAGGAAAAATTCTTTCAAATAAATGTTTAAACAAAATGTGGTATAATCTGTAGGGTGTTTTATTAAATGTATAATACATTTTAGTTTAGTAGTTCCACTCAGTGTATATTCTTTCCTCATAATTGTAATTAATGCATAATTCTTTTTCATTTTTGAAAATTTCAACTTAACTGTTTAGAGATAAGGAAAATAATGTTTTGAGTCATCATTTCAATATGTAAAAAGATCCACCTTTTTGTTTTAGAATTAATATAGTAGGACAGTGGTATAACATTTGCCTAGCATTGTGAGGTCTGGGTTTGATGCCTAGCATTGCCAGGAAGAAAGAAAAAAATAATCCAGTAAGTCATAGACCTTCAAAAATGAGTTTTTTACTAAATCATCACAAAGCACATGCTATTAATAATCTTTGAAACAGAGAGGTTAAGCCTTGTTGTAGATCTTAAGGGAACCCAGTGGCATCTCCTAGGATGTGGAACTAGTTGTGTACAATATCGTAGTACATAGATGTTGGTATTCATTAAGGCCCCTCAGAATATTTCATTAACGTTAATTCATTTTGTTTTTTTCTGATTTTGTTAGTACTATTAATTTTTAAGCCCTTGCTTGAAAAATAACACCACTGCATCACTGTGAGGTAGAAAATGCCATTTTCATCCTCAGTTGCAGAAATCGTAATTGTGTATTAATACTTGAGGATGAAGATAATAGTCTTATTTTTCTACAAAAAGTTTTTCTTAATTATATTTGCATTTTTGAAGGTCAAAGAGATTTTGAGAAGATAATAGAAAACCAGTTTAAGGATACACAATGTTATGTTTTTAAGTAGTTTTTCTATATACTAACAATGAACCAGCTGAAAAAGAAGTCAGGAAAATGGTACTATTCTCAGTAACTGAAAATAAACCTAGGAAACAACCTAAACAAGGTGAAAAGACATCAATAATGAAAGTTGCAGAATGCTGAAGAGAGAAATTGAAGACACCAGAAGATGAAAAGACCTCCCATGTTTATGGATTGCCAGAATTAGTATTGTTAAAATGGCCACATTACCAAAAGTGATCTACAGATTCAATTTAATCCCCATAAAAATGACATTCTTCACAGAACTAAAAAAGCTATCTCAAGTTCTTAGAGACAGGAAAGTACCAGAATAGCCAAAGCAGTCTTCAGCAAAATAGCTATGTATCATAGTACCTAATTTGAAATTATACTACAAAGCCATAGTAACAAAAATAGCATGGTACTAGCACAAAAATAGACACAAAGACTAATGGAACAAAATAGAAGTCACAGAAGGGAAAAAAAACCAGAAACAAGCCCACACAACTACAGCCATCTGATTCTTGACAGAGGAGCCCAAAACATACTTTGAAGAAAGACAGCCTTTTAAGAAATGGAGCTAGGAAAACTGGGTATCTATATGTAGAACACTGAAACTAAGTCTCTGTCTCTTAGTCTGTACAAAAATCAATTCGGAATGGGTCAAAGTAGTTGAAACTGTTAGAAAACATGGGAGTAACACTTAAAGCCACAGGCACAGGAAGAGACTCCTGAATCAAACTTTAACAGCATATAAAAAGAACAGCAACATTCAACAAATGAGACTTATCAAATTACAAAGTTTCCAAATCACAAGAAACAACTGATAAAGAGTCAGTCTAAAGAGTGGGAGAAAGTTTTTGCCAGCTACACTTGTGACAGAGGATTAGCATCTAAAATATGTAAAGAACTGAAAAAAAAAACACCAAAAGTTGAACATAAATTTCTCAAAAGAAGAGCAAATGATTGATAAATACATGCAACCATATTATTGAATATCTTTAGCTAGTAGGGCTTCACATCAAAACTACATTGAGATTCTGTCTCATTGAAGTGAGAATGGCTATCATCAAGAATACAAAAAACAATAAATATTGACAAAGACCTGGGGAAAAGAACCTTCCTACACTACTGGTGTAAATAGTACAACCCCCATGGAAATCAGTATGGAGGTTCCTCAGAAAACTAAAAATAGAATTACCATATGACCTGCTATACTTCATAACTCCTTGGCATGTACCGGAAGGAATTAGAGTTAGTCTACTATAGTGACACGTGCATACCCATGTTTATTGCAGCAGTATTCACAGTAGCCAAGATTCGAATCCAGCTTAGGTGCCCATCAGTGGATGAGTAGAAAAAGAAAATGTGATACAGTATATGCAACAGCATAGTTTTCAGCTATAAAGAAGAATGAAATTTTGTCATTTACAGGAAAATGGATAAAACTGGAAATCATCATGTTAAGTGAAACAAGTCTGACTCAAGACAAGTATCACATGTTTTCCCTAATATATGCAATGTAAGAAGATCATGGGAAAGAAAAGAGACTATTATTAGACAAGAGGAAGAGAGCAAGAGGGAGGGAAATGTTGCTGACCAGTAAAATCTGTGGAATTAATAAATTTATTCACAGATTCATATCAGTTTCTGTAATAAGAGTAAGGGAGGTAGGGGCCATCCATGACTTGGAAAGCTTTTAGTTGAGTGTACCCTTTTAAAGTTTCTAATTTTCAGTGGTAAAAGGAGCCAGTATGTGTTGAGCAGTTGCCTTGTACCAGATACTTCATATGGATAGTATGAATTTATTTACAGCTTACAACAACCCCCCAAAAATATGTTATCTGGGTCTAACGTGAAAAAACTGGTACAGGGAGTTTTAAGCACCTTGCTGAAAATGAAAGTTCCTGTAAGTGGCATAAGGAAGAGTTAAACCCATATCTTATCAGTGATTTTTTCAAAGCTGTACTATACTTTTTTTATGTGGGCTCCCCACCTGTTGGGTATATCTCATTTCCTTACCATGGCATTATAAGACCCTTCCCAATCTGTATTTAGTCCTTTTGGTGAGCCTTGGTTTTTCACTTCTCTGGGGCACTGCCAATTCCAGCTTCTCTACCTAAAAGGCCATATGGTTGCAATTTCACACCTCTGCAAAGTATTTTTCCTCTTATGACATGCCTTTTCTTCCGTTTTTTTCCTTTGGCTTGTCATTTGAGTCCTAACTCATGTGTTGCTTCTGTGAAGTGTTATGTACCTTTTCTTGGAGAGTTAGTTGTCTCTGCACATTACTTCTCGAAGTGCTACCTATCATCTCATGTGCTATGTTCTAGTTAGCCTGCCATGAATGTGGTGTTATTCCTTTCTTTTCTGCTTTACCAGTGCCTAGGATGGGACCTGCGATATACCGTAGACTAAGTAAACCAAATAAACACTAAGTTTACTTACTGACTTAATTATGATTTTAGCTGTAATGGGCAATTGAGATGTAGGGACTTTGAATTTGAAAATGGAAGAATAACAGGTATAATCTGAGGAAAATCTAGATGCACTTCAGAAATACTTTGTGGATAAAGCACCCACTAACATACTTGTTGCCATAGAGTAGTTATTAAGTACGTGAATTTGACAGCTTCATGTCCCTGCCCTGCCTCTTATATAGGTTTAACTTTGCTGAATTACTTACTTCTGAGCCTTTTCTTCATGTATGAAGTAGAGCAAATTCTTGGTACCTGCCTAACAGTGTAGCCAAGAAGGTTTAATGACAATACATGTAAAAAACCTGCAACATATTAAACATTAAATAAATGCATATAATTTTAACAAACTTTCTGGAGGAGCTAATATTTATACTTGTGTTAGATTTAAATTACATTGAGTGGATTAAACAAGAAAAAATACTCAACTAAGGATGTCAGCCATTGAAATCAAGCAAACCATTTGAGTTTTGTTTTATTCCATTTTATCCATTTTATCTTGTTTTATTCTTTAGAATGATTTGTTACTCTTTTTTTTTTTTGTCTTAAATAGAGCCCCATTTGAAGTAATAAGTTGAAAATTTTAAACATTTAAATGTAGAGGGTTTAGCAATGGCTATTGTTGGGGAAACAATTGAAACCTGAGAGTTGTGTACTTTATCAGAATAATTTGATAAAACAATGATAATTTTAATGTTGTCTATCAGGATAAAGGATCAAGTATAGGATTGGGAACAGTTTTGCTATGTAGAACTTTTGACTGAGTCTCACCCAGAATCTGTCTAGAGGTGTCTGTGATATGTAGTCTATATGATAGAATTATGTTGAGAGTCCTTGAGGGAAATTTAGTAGCATGCAAATGTGCATATCCATCTGCTGCACAATTTTATATTAATTTAGTATTTCTCAGTTTATAATCTGTAGAGTCAGAGAACTTTCTAGGTTGGCAGTAAAGGATTTGGATCAAGTATACATAACATGAAGTCTGTGACATTTGAAGTAAGTCAGCCAGCTTAATATCAGATGTTGGAGGCTGGGACTATTTTTCATGGGTATAAGTCTCCATGCCAAATTTTTATTCTAGAAACTGGCCTAAGAAGGCGTGCTGAGAAATCAAATGAGAAGTAAACAGGGATTCAAGAAAGTCACTTAGAAGCAGGCAATTTATTTTCTCTGTCTTGCTCTCATTATTGTCAGTCATAGAAGTACCATTAATTGCATATAAAACATAGTATGCTAGCCGGGCCTGGTGGCACAACCTGTAATCCCAGCACTCAGGAGGCTGAGACGGGAGGATCATTGCAAGTTCGAGACCAGCCTTGGCTACAAAGTGAGCTCAAGGCCAGCCTGAACGGCATAATGAGACCCTGTCTCCAAAAGACAAGGACTGGGGATTTAGCTCAGTGGCCTAAGTGCCTGCCTGGCAAGTATGAGGTCATGAGTTCAATCCCTGGTGCTGCCAAAAAAAAAAAAACCCATAGTATGCTTCAATTCTTTAAGACATTATGCTGTTGGGAATTGTCTCTACTGCCATAGAGCTTATAAATTAATGGGTAAAGTCGATAAGTAAATATGCATCAGATGTATATTGTTAAATAGATTTTAAGGGTTAAAGATAATTCGTCTTTCAGTATTGGTAAGGAAGTCTGAGAAAGCCTTTCAAGGACTTGGGAGTTCACATACTGGATTCTAGGATGTCAGCTTTGTGAAGGCAGCATTTCTTAGGCAGGGCCCAACGTGTGCAGAGGCTCTGAAGAGGAAGAGCAATTGACTGCAGCTTCTTCAGAAAGGAGATCAGTATGGCTAAAATGGTGAGCAAGTTTGAAAAGGTAGGCAAGGGCCATATCATACACCATGGCATGGAATCTGAGGGTTTATTCTGAGTGCATAGGAAGTGACTATAGGGTTATAAAACTTTATTGGGTCTAGTGTTTGTCTTCAGTGGAAAGTGTACTGGAGAGAACAGAGCAGGAATGGAACCTCCAGTTAGGAGGTTTTTGGTAAGACAAGATGTGATCGTGGCTTAGAGGAGGGTAGTTGAGAGGGAAAGGATGAGTTCAGGGTATATTTGGATGGTAGAACCTGAGGAGCTTATTGGATTGGATGTGGGGAGTGAGGGAGACAGAGAAATCAAGGATGACTACCAAGTTTCTTGTTCAAGGAACTGGATAGTTGGGAGTGTCATTAACTAATACAGAAAATTTATCTGAAGGAGATAGAGATAGAGATAGAGGTCAAAGGAAATTTGAAAGCTGGCAGCTCTTAGCAGAGTCTATCCACCCACATGTTTATATTCCCATTCTCTTGCTTTTTATCAAAATAAAAGCTTTTCATCTGCTGCAGACTCTTTGAATACAGTGCAGTCTCTGTGTTATCAATAATTTATGCAGTATCTTCAAGTAAAAGGGTTAGTGTCTGAGGCCTTGTGATTCTAATCTAGTTTCCCAGAATATTTCACAAGACATATAAAGCTTTAAACACACACACACACACACACACACACACACACTCCATCATTTGCTACTGTGGTGCAATTTAAAGAGCTATAATGTAATTATATCTGAGGTCACTCTCCTTTTTGAAGGTGTATGTTTAGGTAGGGAGGTTACTGTTCTTCCAAGACCTGTTCTGCCAACACTTGCACCCTATTTATAGGTTGATTGATGAACTTTGAGGGTATAGCTTTGCAACCTTTGGCCTGACAGTGGTAGTTACTTTCTTGGGAGAATGATTATTCTCATTAAATCTTACCCTTTTAGTAATAAATTACTTCTCTTAAAGTAAATTTTTTTATAGATAAACTGGAGAGTACAGAAAGTTGTAATCCCAGTGTTAAGAAGCAATATTTTCTTCCAGTCTTTAAAGTCGAATTAGTGTGATACTCCATATTTTATGTGCAGTTCCATAGCCTCTGTCACCCCCCCCACCCTTGCGTCCCCACCCCCTGGTTGGCACTGTTTCATTCTCATCTGCGCCCTCCATTGTACCAGTCCTTTAGGTTTAGTTAGATCACTTCATTATAGCCATCCATCCAAGCAACAATTGTTTATTTAGCACAAGGGTGAGATAGATGGAGTTATCCTTATAGTTTATGCTTAGTGGGAATTCACAACATGACAAGAGAGTTAGATTGTTATCTCAAAGTGATGTACCAAATCTAAGTTCTAGATAATTCAAACCTTAGCTAGCTTTCCCACACACTCAGAGCACTCTATGTATTTTCAGACTTGTGCATGTATTCCTTTAAGAATGTGCTGCATCTTGAAAGTATGCAATGAAAGACCAAAGAACATAGTAAAGTGAAAGGCTTGTGCTGTAAAGCTGTGAGTTTCCACTGGCCTTATTTGTTCTTGGAATTGTCAGTCTGGACCTTTGCTGCTGCAGTGCAGGTGTGTTATAATCCTTCTCCACTGCCTTTCCTGTGACAGGTGCATGCCCCTTGCTAAGTGTGGAGGTGAATAGATTTGGGCTGGCAGTCTGCTTAGAAGGTAACATTTATTCTTGTTGTGCTTGCCTCCTGAAAAGTACACTACAGACTCAGAATATAAGTGAATTTTTGCCTTTACCTGGTCATTCCTTTATCATACTCTGTATTAAAAATGTGCTGTGCTTGAGGTGTGGACCATTATAGCATATTGTGGTCTTTTGTTTTTTGTTTTTTTGTTGTTGTTGATTTGGCAAATACATCCTCATGGGTGAACAAAACACTTTCAACATCTAAGTTTTATGAAAACATTTTAATGGCATAACTAGTATTTTTGATGGATACTTCTTACTGAAATCTGATGGACACGTCAGGGAATGCAGCACATAAATTTGCATTTTTTGCCGTAGATCCATTTCCTGGTATTTTTATGCAAAGATGAAGATTATGGGGTAGATATAAGGAGAAGCAGATGATTTAGGAATGTTAGATATTGTGTTTAGTCCTGATGTGGTACAAGGAAATCCAGACCTGCATTCACTGGGCATGCATTAGCATTTTCATTTCCCTTCTCATTAGTTAGATGGCTTTGGACATTTAATAGTCATATTTGTAACTATGAAAAGTAGCAATGGTCATTCAACCAGTAATGATTCAGTTGCTGAAGAGTAAGTTACTATTCTGAGGAGTAAATTTGATTGATTTAATCCTTTGCAAAATATAGGTACTGTTGTTATTCCCCAGTTTTCATGTGAAGAAACTGAGGTACAGGGCAATTGAATGAATAATCCTAATCACACAGCTCATCTTTGATGGACCAGGATTTACACTCAGATCATTGTGACAGATGTCCTGTGCTCTAACAAATATGCTATACTTACCCCTTTTAAGTTCTAATTTGCTCATTTCTTTATTGGAAGTTATTTATTGATAAAAAATTGGGTAATATTGGTGTTCATATTTGAGTAAATTCCTAGTCTCCTTCTTCTAGTGCTCTTCCTTCTTTATATTCAACATGGCAGTAGGACTTTTCATTCCAGCTTAACGAACCAGGTGAGATGGGCCAGCTGAAAAGGGTTTCCATGTGTTATTGATGGATGTATTTTTTACTCCATTGTGAGTGTTTCATGAGATTAATTGTGGTAAAATAAAATACAGTGAAAATTGAAAGGGTCTTTGGATTTATATATATTTTTGGTACTAGAAATCGAACTCACGACCTTTTGCTTTGTCACAAAGGCACTGTGCCACTGAGCTAGATCCCCAGCCTGGGTCCTTGGATATTTACCAGGGACTCTTTTTCATTTTGTGCTGTAACCCTGTGGAAGGATTCTGGTGACAGATGGTGAGGTCTCAACTTTGATCTCGTTCTCAGGATCTGAGATGAAGAGGGTGGAAGGAATGCTTAGCTATTTGAGGGTGATGTAAACCTATAGATTGATTTCTCATTGATTCCCTATATTTTCTCTTAATAATTTCAAAGAGTCTTTAAAATTTACTGACTTTAAATTATGACCAGTTTAAAACTTTTTAGAAACATAATTAAAGTTATCTTTCACTGTTTAACTTATCTTATTATATTTCACTTATTAGATAGATAACCTTGGAAATTTTAATAGACATATTTGTAACTATGAATAATAGCAATTAATACTCACCCAGTAATGACTCAATTAATAAAAAATAATTCATTATACTAAGAAATAAGTTTAATTGATTTAATCTTCTGTGGAATGTAGGTACTGTTGTTATTCCCCAGTTTTTACACAAAGAAACTGAGGTACAGAGGAATTGTGTAAATATTCCTAATCACACAGCTCAAGTTGATGAGCCAGGATTGGCATCATCCTGGTCTATTTCTGACAAGTGTTCAAATAGAATAATTTCATTAATTTTTCTAAAAATATTTAAACTGTTTAATTGACATGTAATAATTGAACATATTTATAGGATACATTGTGATATTTTAATGTATATGTGCAATGTACTATGATCCAGACAGGGTAAGTGCTATGTCTGTTGCATCAAGCACTTATCATTTTTTTTGTGTTGGGAACATTCAAAATCTTCCTTATTAGCTCTTTTGAAATGTGTAGTTAATTGCCATGAACCATGGTTACTCTACTGTGCTATAGAACTTTAGAATTTTGTTATATAGCTTCTATCCGGATGTTCCTTCAAAGCCTCATGTACTCATAGGTAGAGAGTTTCTAAGGTGGCTAGATTAGGTTGTGAATGTGGATTGAACAAGTGATACTGGGATTAAACAGGTGTATAATCGGGCATGGGTGGCATCAATCAGTAGGCTTACAGACTGGGTGTAATATAAAGAGAGGGAGAGAGAGCTCTTAATGTTGCTGCTGCTTCTGTTACTATCACTCACTGCTGCTGCTGGTTGCTACCTTCCTGCTTGTCATAACATGGAATGTTTCTCCTCTGCAACGCCCCTCTGCCATGCCACCCTGCCTTAGAGCCAGCTGACTGTGGACTGAAATCTCTACAACCTATGAGTCAAATAAACCTTTCCTCCTTTAACTTTGGGTGTCCAGTATGTTATCTCAGTGACGAGAAAAATAAGACAGAATTTGGTACCAAAAGTGGAGTCGTTACTGTGTCTCTACCTAGCCCTATCATTCAGGAGCCTTTGGGACTGGCTTGTGGGAAGAGTTTGGAAAGGTTTGGAGATGGCAGCTGAAGAAGCACCTGTGTGTGCAGTACCTTAAGCTATACTTGATGAGAAATTCTGGTCAGAGCTCAGAAGACTGGAATGTTGACAGAAATGCTGCCGGTAAAGACCAGATTCAGGAAGTTTCTGTTGAGGGCTGCATTGATTGTTGGACTCTAGACAATGTGTGTTATGCCTTGGTAGAAACTTTGTCTGCATTTTGCTCACATCTAGAGACTTTGCTTGAGACTAAGGTTAAGGGCAGTGGACTAATCTGACAGAAGAAATTTCAAGACAGTCTAATATTGAGGCTGTGGCATGACTACTGTTGGGGGCATTTAGCCTAATTTGTGTTGAGAATCAAGAGCAAAGAGCCCAGCAGCATGATTTATAAGACTTCCTTTTTTTTTTTTTTTTTTTTTTGCGGCACTGGGAATCAAACTCACGACTTTGCGCTTGCCAGGCAGTTGCTTATGCCACTGAACTAAATCCCCGGCCCTCCAGCAGCATGATTTAAAATATTTTGAATTTTCCCACAAAGGAAGCGCCAGTAAAGTTGAGGCCTGCAAAGGTAGAACAGAGGAGAAATTATCCCTGGAAAAATTAGCAATAAAAAGTATTTCAGAAGAGAATAATAGAAAAGAACATCACAAGAAACAGCAGGACTCCACCCTTCCTGGCCTTGGAATTGCAAAAGTGAAAGACTTTACTTTGAGAAGAGAGCACCAGAGCACCATGTTCTAGAATGGCAAAGGCTTAGAGAAGTTGTTCCTCTGGATTTGGTTCATAGGCACCTGACTTACAGCCAAGAAAGGAGGAAGCCTGACTTCAGCTGGGAGCAGACTTTGACATTATCCAAATGGTGCTAGTTTTGAGTGCATGCAGAATGTGAGACTTGTAGAGTCAGGAAGGCTTCCACTCAGATTTCAAAAGAACACGTGGAGGGCCAGAGAGTGTGTCCCTGAGTATGAAGCCAAAAGTGCTGTGGAGACTCCAGAAGTTTGGAGAATTCAGGAATGTGGATTGTCTGAGGAAAACCAAGGACGGAGCAGAGCTGGCCCAAAAGAAAAACCATGGAAGCTAGAACCAGCAGCAGTCATGTAGAAGTGAGGCCACTCAAGCCCTTCGCAGTTCGGATCTTGCCACAGATTGCCTTAGATGCTGAATTTAGAACTATAGGACTTAATGTTTATCCTGCTAGGTTTTGGACTTGATTTGATCTCATTCTTTCTGTCCCCCTTTTTGTACCTTTTGGAATGGAAGTGTCTATTTGAGCCATTGTATGTTGAAAGTGTTTAATGGTCTTTTCATTTGTACAGTGATTTTTAGTTAAGAGATTGCCTTAAATCTCATAGACTTTGGACTTGGGTTTTCAGCAATGCTGAAACTTTTAGGACTTTGGCAACTCTTATTGTTGGATTAAATGCCTTTGCATAAAGAAATGTGCATAAGTCTTTGGGGGGCCAGGGGTGGAATGTTTGACTTGTATCTAGCTGTCTCCCCAAAGCCTTATGCAGTCATAGGTAGGGCTTTTCAGAGATGGCTGGTTCTAGGTTGTTTGATGGTGGAATCAAGGATGTGATGCTAGGATTAAGGGTGCGAGTGCTACACGTCCTAAGGGTGGGTAGCCTGGATGAGATACAAGGGACAGAGAGAGGGTCATTGCTTGGTGCTTGCTGTTTGTTTTCTTCTTCCTGCCATGAACTGTTTGTCCTATGCAATGCCCCTCTGCCATGCCATCCTGTCTTAGAGCCATCCAATTATGGGCTGAAACCTCTACAAACTATAAACCAAATAAACCTATCCTCCTTTAACTTTGGATATCAGCTATTTTGTCCAAGCAATCAGAAAAGCAACTAAGACAGTACCTGACACTCACAATTTAAAGGTCCTAGGAGAGGTTTATTTCAGCTCATGTTTTCTGACCTTGATCACCTGGCTTAGAGGCAGAAATAGCATTGTGGAAGGACCTGGGTGGAGAACAGCTTCTCATCACCTTGCATCCAATAAGCAGAGGGGTCAAGGAGGAGATAGGGACAAAAATGCACCCTTTGTTGTCACCTCCAGCCAGGGCCCACCTCCTAACAATAAGTCAGCAGTAGCGCTTCTATGACCCAATCATTTCCACATGAGAATTTGGGGGGATGTTTTAGATCTGACCATGATATAATATTGTAGGTTTTCTAGTATATGTATGTATGCATATGAAATTCTTGCTATTTGTGGACATATATATCCTGATTTACCCTGAAACTGAGAATTACATCGTCTTTCAGATGTATTTTACAAAAGTGTGTGCAGCTAACCCTACAAATCTTACTTTGGATATTCAAATTCTTATATACCAACTAATTTTTAGTTACATTTTAACATATTTCTGACATTGGGTCTTAGGCTTCAATCAGTCTTTACAGTTTAAATGTTAAGAATTTACTTTGAAATTTCATATCCATTTGCTAGTGTAACTAGTTGATTGAAGTGCAGTGGAATACTTTGGTGTGAAGGTCAGGGTAGCCCAATGGGAGGACAATGAGGACAGGCCTGCCTGAGGGTGGGTCTAGACACTGGCTGGTCAAAGAATAAAGTCCATGGATAATGCATTTCAAAACAGGCCTGAAAGTTGCAGAATTTGTTGAAGCAGGAGATGCAGAGACTGGTAACCCATGACTGCACAACCACTGTATAAGGGCAAGGTTTCTATTCGTGGTACTGAAGCTAATTTATTTTTACCTCATATGTGATTCCAGCTGAGTCTGGAAACCTTTGAACCTTTCCATGAATATTTTTGTAGTGAGAAGAGATGATGTGTCTTCAAAAATATACAAATTTAGGAAAACTTGGGCTTGGAAATAGAAGCAGAGTTGTTACACTCCTGTAAGCAGGAGTAAAGCTTTTTTACTTTGAAAGAAAGTAAAAAAGTATCATAAAGAGAAATAATTCTTTCTATATATGTGCAGTTAATTTATAAATACTTTTAAAGTGGCTTTACAAATATAACAAAATTTTACTCAAAATCATTCTGGAATTTTGGAGGAATTTGAAACAATATAATGGAATGATCAAGTCTTTCTGAAAAAAGGGAACAATGAATGATGATGAAAAATTATAAACATAGATTAGTGGAAAAATATTTGCATCTCTCAATAAGTTGGATAATATATAAGCCCTTAACACAATAAATACATTTTATCCAAAAAAGGATTAGTGTGTTGGAAAACTTAAGTAGAATTTTTAAATTACTTATATCAGTATCTTTTACCATATAATAAGTTAATTTATGTATATTGAATTTGTATTTTTTATTAGTACATGCTTCCAGAACATGATGATTCCATTTCTCATGGGGAGCTGGTACATGTACATAACACATCATAATTCATTTCATCTCTTTCCCATCCTCTCCTTCACACCTCTCCATTTCTTGTTTCTCTTATCTTTTGCAAAAGATCAATCTCTCTACTTCCTCTTATCTTTTATTTTGCTATTTATTTACATTTTGGGTTTCTCATATAAAAGAAACCATGTGACAGTTAAACTTGAGTGTCTGATTTATTTCACTTAATACTGTGATCTGAATATTATGCATCCATTTTCCTACAAAGGACTCCAGTTTATTCTGATTTATAGCAGAGTAGTATTCCATGTGTTGATGTACATATAGGCAGTTTCCAAGATTTAGCTATTATGAATTGTGCTGCTGTAAACATGGGTGTGCATGCATCACTATAATATCTTTAATTCTTTTGAGAAAATACCTAGAAGGGCAAAAGCTGGGTCAAATGGAATTTCTAGTTTTAGTGTTTGCAGAATCTCCATACTGATTTTTGTAGTGATCATATTAATTTACATTCCCACCAACAATGAAGAAGGGTTGTTTTTCCCCCCATAACCTTGCCAGATTTCTTGATGATAGTCATTCTTTTTAGAGTAAAGTGGAATCTCAGTGTTGTTTTAATTGCATTTCTCTAATGGCTAGCAATGTTGATCATTTTTTATTGGCCAATTGTAATTCTTCTTGTTGTTGTCTGTTCATTTCAGTTGCCCAGTTTTTGATTGGGTCTTTTATTTTGGGCATGTCTAATTTTTTTGAGTTCTTTGTATATTCTAGATATTAGTCCTCTGTCTGAGGAATAGCTATCAAAATTTTTTTCCCTCATTCTTTAGACTGTCTCTTCATTCTGTTCATCATTTCCTTTGCTGTGTATAAGCTTTTTAATTTGATATATTCCCATTCATTGATTCTTGGTGTTATTTTTTGTGCAATTGAGGTTCTGTTCAGAAAGCCCTTACCCTACATCTGCTCTTCAAGAGTTTTACCTGTTTTATCTCCTGCAGATTGTGTCTCTGTTTTTACATT